>LOEQ01004401.1:0-13963 GCA_001685075.1 Bramus lutescens | reverse complement strand
ACTTCCTCCTGTGTTACATAGAGGAGGTGCCCTCTTCTTGCAGCCCAACTCATCCTAGAAAGTCTTCTCTCAGAAGGGCTGCTTTGTGTCCCCTCAGTACAGTTGCGAGACTTAGCTGGGCAATATCTACTTCCCTGTTGATGAATGTGCTTGAGTGTGTAGACAATGCTTCGTGGACGAGTTATAAAACATCAGTTTCCTTTGCACCATCCTTTGGATGCACGGGCTGTCTTGAGTCAAACACCATCCTGTCAGTACCCCGTCTCTAATTGGGATGTGCCACGTCGTACAGTCTGAAGGCTTCCTCCCTGTGGTCACCTCTCACCTTGGATGCTGAGGGGCTTAAATCCCGCCTCCACCCTTTTAGTTCCTGCTCAGCCAGCATACAGGAATGAGCTATGAATTCATCCACTGTCTTCTATGACCTTGGCAGTTAATAAAAGCTGGAGGTACCATCTGGAGTTGGATCCTTGCCACTGAGGTAGAGAGTGGAGGTCAGACAAGTCCTGCTGAACACCCACACCAAACCTGGCCCTCTGATAGCCTAGTGGGTCTCAGAATCCCTGGAAGCTTTTGTTGTACTGCCTTTTTCAGGGAGACATGTCTATTTGTCCCAGGTAAGGCACCAACGATGGAAACAGGTCAAAGAAATGACCAAGTCCAGCTTGGTGACAAAGCTGTGAACTGGAGTTATTTACACGAATGCTGCTGGACTGGCTGGTTTCTTGTGTCGACTTGACACAAGCTAGAGTCATCAGAGAGGAAGGAGCCTCACCTCAGCTGAGGAAAGGCCTCCATGAGATCTAGTTGTAAGGCTTTTTCTCAATTAGTGATCAGTGGAGGAGGGCCCAGTCCATGGTGGGTGGTGCCATTCCTGGGCTGATGGTCCTGGGTTCTATAAGATGGTGGGTGAGTAAGCCATGGGAAGCGCCTGGAGGACAGCATCACACAGCAGCCCTTCACATCTTTCCCTTTCTACTTGAGACAGCAAATCTCTTCCCACCTCTTGAAACCATGGAGCTGACGGATACAGCTCTTGCCTTTAAGTCAAGAAAAATAACACATGTGTAACAGCTATTATTGTGTTAGAAAGCACACCAGTGCTCCTATCTCGGTGACTGAGTATAAAAATTACATTTATAGGAAATTTTTGTGGCAGGCCCTGAGATAAGCAGCCTCTAACCTTAGCTCATGAGTCCTCACGCTGATTCTGTGAGGATGGGATGACCGCATTGTCAAGCTGAATACTAGGGCAAGGGGAAGGGAGGAAACCTGTCAGCATCACAGAACAGGGCTTCGTTCTAGGTCAGGGTAGCATTAACAATCTTTACAGCCTCCTCCTTCACCATTTCTGTTTCTTTTTACTCAGCTATGCTCTGCAGGCTACCCATGTGGGAGGCAGCCCTGGGGACCATGACTGTAGGACCCTGACTCCAGGCAAGACCTCATGAGCCCCCATGTCTGTGAATTCCAGGAGCAATGTGTTGGGGACACCAAGTGAAGCTGCGTCTGCCTCATTCTCCTTTCCAGGAATATATGCAGAACACCAGGCACTGGGGAGGCAGGTCACTCATAGGCTGGTGGCTTCCTAAAGAAGTGACTCAAGTGAAATAGTATAGACCAAAATGGGAACATCAAATATGAGCCAGCAGAAGTCCAGTCCCTGAAAGATGGGCACCCAAGAGGCCCCGGAACAGTTCTGCAACATTCCTAGGGTCCGTGAGCCCCCTCTCCACAGCAGCACCAGTGCCTCCAGAAATTCTAGGTCTTCTGCAGCTTCTGCTTTGACAACATCTGGAACTCCTCAGCTAGAGTATTAACTCATAACTAGGTTTATAATGGTGAATCATAAACCTGGTCGGGGCAGACAAGGAATCCTTCACTTTCAGGGACTTCTGGAGCAGGATGGATGCTCGCACTGAAGCTTTGGGCTCTGTCCTCCGCTGTTTTGACATGGCTCTCCTGGGCTGGATCTACAGCCTAATCGTCATGGTAGATGTCAGTGCCACTGAAGGCCTGGCTTTCCCTCTCTGTGTCCTCTGCCCACCTCCTTGCCCATACCGCCTGGGCTCGGGTGGATTGCAAAGACAGGGAAAAGGAACTGTGTTCTAAGAACAGAAGTCCCACATTGCAGAGCAAGTCACTTTCGCTCCTGAGGTCTGCCCAGAGCTTGAGAACCGCCTTCTCTCCTCCCGTCTGTTCTTCCCGCTCATGGTGACTGGTATTTGGTAGAAGCCCAGCTGTAATCCTTCAGTTTGATGGTGAACTCCTGGAAGAAGAAATAGAAAGGAGCCCCTGCCAATTGGCTTTCAGTGGCTTACAAGGAAAGCAAAGATGTAAGCTCCTCTTTCAGCCCAAGAGCCCTGCGTTTTGTTGGGCATGCCATTGTCATAACTACCCCCTCTTCTCTTTTGGTGGTGTATGTCATGGAGCAGACGAAATTAGCAATGGAGGAGCTGCTCTGTCCTGAGGAATGGAGGACCTGTGCCATCCAGGAAGGAGGGGTCAAGACCAAGGTCCTTCCTTTTCCTCCTCAGCAAGCTCCCGGCTATTGAGCTGGCTGCGCGTGTTAAGTGGGTATGACTTGACTTTATCTGACCGAATTAGCACTTCTGTAATAATCCATAAAGCACAGAACGTGTGCCAAATGCAAGTTTACTGTGTAGGAGATCCGTCTTCATCATGTTAATTGAACTTTCAGAGCAGATGGGTTTCCTTTGTAAGCCACATTTTATTACGTTTCATTAGCATCATGCTAATGGTAGTACAATAGCAGGAACTTTGGACATTAAAACAATTTTCTGATGGCTCAACTACATTTTCTGTGTCGTTAACTTGAACGCTGGCCTGATGAGTCATAATTTCCCTCTGCCTTCTCTTTTCTGAAAATTCCTGAAACTCCAGACACAGCTTCCAATATTTAAGTTGGTTTTTCCTAAACTAACTTTTTTTAAATGGAAACTAATGAGGTTTTTGTTTGTTTTGTTTTGTTTATTGTTTGGCTGGTTGGTTGTTTTTTGTGTCTCTGGATTATCTTGGTCCAAAAGTATTCTTGGTTCTGAGTCCCAAAGAATTCTTCTGTTCTTCTCCCTCTGTTCCCTGCCTACTTCAAGTTAAGTATGAAGTATCTTACAGTCTTCTCTTGATGACGAGCTGGCAAGGGACCTGGCTTCAGGAGCACCATGGATATCAAATCTGTATTACTGTACTTCTTTCTATAAGGTGGCAGACCTGCCTATGGTCTGTGCACATCATCTCATTATTTTAAATTATCTCTAGTTATGTTTAATATATAAAACAGTGTAGGTGCCATGCCAGTAGCTGTTTACACTCTATTGTCTTGTGTTTGTTTTGTTTTGTTTTTTCAAGACAGGGTTTCTTTGTGTAGCTTTGATGCTGTCTTGGAACTCACTTTGCAGAGTAGGCTGGCCTTAAACTCCCAGAGATCTGCCTGCTTCTGCCTCCCAAGTGCAGGGATTAAAGGTGTGCACCACCACTGCCCGGCTTACACTATATTGTTTAGGAAACAAGAAAAAAATGTCTTTACATGTGCAATGAAAATAATTTTTTCAGATACTCTTGACATACAGGTGATTGAATCTGTTGAAGTGGAACCCATGGACATAGAGAGTTAGCCAATATATAATGGGATAGCATTTAAAAAGATCAATGCAAATGAGGTGCTCAAATCCAAATCCTGACTTCATCACTTCCTAATTGCGTGACCTCAAGGAGTAATTTTGTTGCTTTCAGCTACATTTCCTGTCTGTGCAACAACATCTGATTCCCTGGTTCAGGACCTGCAGTTAGTGCCTGATGGGCTATAGCTGTGGGCACTGAGGCAGACTTGGAGCCAGGGGTCATTTCAGGCAGGTCTCTGAGGCCCGTGACAGGACCCGACATTTATTCTCTGTAAGTGGAAGACTACTGGAGGCTCCTGAATTGAGGAACCCTTGGTCTGATTGAGATGGTAGAAAATTACTCTGGCAATTTTATTGAGTGTAGAATACAGGGGAGAGAGGGAACCAGGGATAAGAGAGGAGGCTGTTGTGGAGGATGGTTTAGCCTAGTAAGATGATGAGGAATAGTCAAGGTGGGGGTTTGAGGGGGTTTGAAGATAGGTGAGAGGTTTGACGGTAAGAGTCCCACATGACCCTGAAGTCTGTCTGCCCCTCTCCCAGCGGGCCTGGACTCAGCCCTCTGTCCCACTATCTGCCAGGTTACTCAGAAGGACTCATCTTCTTAGAGTTTTCCCTGGGTGCTGCCAGGCAGAGCCCCAAGTCATTTCCCTGCAAAAGCCAAGAGCAGAGGCTCCTGGGAACTTGTGGGTAAGCGGCTCTTACTGAGGTATGAGTGTGCAGGCTTCTTCTGTTCTCTGGGGTGCTTTAGTAACACAGGCTTTTGTCTCACTCCGATCCTGGGCCTGAGGGCATTAAGTTATCCCATTTCACAGACCAGTAAACTGAAACTAGGAGAAGGTAGAACTTACACTCAAGGGCGTACTGTTACTTGCTTCCCCGTGAAGATAAATGACATACTCTTAGAAATGCTGAGGTCCTAATGAAGAGTGATGTTAGGTAAATTCAAGATGAGTGTAGGATAAGAAAAATTGCAAATCTAATAATAAAGTTTAAGATGTCTAAAACGTTTACTGTTTGAAATGTAGTAGGTATAATTCTTACAGTTCCATTTGCCCATCGACTTGAAGGTAATTTTTTTATCAATAAAAAACAAAGGGACTGGAGAGATCGCTCAGTGATTAAGAGACCTCTCTGCTCTTTCAGAGACCAGAGTTTGATTCCCAGTACCCACATGGTGGCTCACAACTGTTCCAGTTCCAGGAAGATCTAGTGCCCTCTTCTGGCCTCTGAGGGCACTCACTACACACATGCCTACATAGATAAAAATAAAAAGCTTAACACAAATAAAAGAATAAACCCAATATTTTCTCCCCACATAAAACTACAAAGTATCTGTACTTGCCTCAGTTAATCCCTGCAAGGACTCTAGAAGACTAATTATCACCATTTTTCTGTCAAAGTTACTGAGACAGGCCTAGCTTTCAACTAACTTAGATCCTGTAAGATGCTGTGGTTTCACGCTGAGTGGAACTGTCTTCATGAACATCTGAGACAAAGCGTCCTTCGAGAGGAACTAATTCAGATGAGCTGTAGGCAATGACTGCTGCCAGTAATGCCCAGTGTATACTCAGCACTGTTGGAAGTATATTTTAAGTATTCTCACCACACACATCAAAACTATTTGAGGTACTGTGTATGTAATGACCTTGATTCAACTATTCTTATATATATGTATATATATACATCATGTTGTATGCAAATGTACACAATTTTTATCAATTAAAATAAATGAGACTGTGAACAGTTTGTACATATTGTGTGCCATTCACGCAGAAGGGATATCCTGTCAGGGCAGATTTCTCCAGGAGCCTCCTAATGCCATCCCTCTGGGGAGGCTGCAGCATTCTGAAGATTGCATGTTTAAATGACTGAAATGGAAGAAAATAGCTTGAGTTCATAGTGAAAAGAAAGAAGTCTCCCCATGGGAGAGCTGTGCATCAGGGAAACAGCAAGGGGTAGGGGCTTGCTGAGCTCCCGGGCAACCAAGAATCTCCTTCAGGAAGCAGTAGGCCAGGCCCGTTGCTAAGAATCTAGCTCCACTGCCAAGTCCCTGTCTCGTCTTTTGTCAAGCAAACAGACAGTGTCACAGTAGATTATGCTGACAGGGATGAAAACATTCAGACTAAAAACACATCTAAGATTGAAAAAAAATGTTTCTCCCCTGAAACGGGGTAGTTTGAGGGAACTACGTAGTGCGGGCAGGCAAGTGTGGACGTACATCTTTCCTCCGTGAATGGAACAGGGGCAGGAGCCACTCAGAACTGCGAGTGAGAGTTGCAAGTCAGTTCTTCATAGAGCACAGTATGACGGCAAGAGTACAACAGCCTGGAACCACTCCAGTAAGCAAGACAACAAACCCGGGCCAAAAGATCAAATCAGAGGCCAAACTGATTGCTATTAGTTCCAAGTGTTACCAATAGATATATGTTCTGGTGTGCATTCACATGTAATTTCATGTAAGTGCACATGTATACTGCAAGCTTGTTCATGGGTATACGTGTGTATGCATATGTGCATGCATGCGTGTGTGCATATATGAGCGTGTTTGACGGGTTTAATGTTCAAAGTTTTTAAAATCATGACCAAACATGCACTTTTTGCCTTTTTGGTAAAGAGAGGAAGATCAGGCAATTCATTTTCCACACAAGGAGCTGGCTGGTTGGGAGCAGGCCCTCGTTGAAGCACATGGCACTCTCTAGGTGTGCTCCTGGCTTATTTAAATCAGCTGTGCTTTGGAGAGGGTCTGGATGTGTCCCTAAGGGCTCCTGTGTTGGCAGCCTGATCCAGAGAATAGAAAACTGGATAGTGTCGAGGTTGTGGTTGTCATTAGGAGAACAGCCCTAGAAAGGCATTCACTGTGTGGCCAAGAGTTCTCAGGAGGAAGTGAATATAAAAGGGGAGGATCCGCCCCTCCTTGCTCTCTGGCCTCCTGTCTGGTCATGTAATGTCCTTTCTGCATGAAGCTCCTGACCTTGGACCCCCAAAACAGTGATAAGTGAATGCCTTTTCTTTACTCAGCACCAACATCTTGATAGAGCAATAGAGATAGCCTAAGATGCCTGTTTAGCCTTGCTAGCACTCAAGTTGGTAGTCTGGATTTGAATGTGGGGTTCCAATCTCGAGCTAAAGGGGCTCCAAATCAGCTGTCCAACTCCACTGAATACTTTTTGCCTTCCCAGAAGCCTTCTGGCCACATCCAAGGTGACAAGCCTTGCATTTGAACAGCAGAGGAGGCTCCATCTCTTCTCCACCAACCCTGTGGCTTTATAAAATAAGATTAAAGTGAGTCCCCATGAGTAGATTTTAGGCTTTCCACCTCTCTCAAGGGTCTGGAATGAAACGGACAAAGGGTGAAATTTTAAAGAGAACCCATTTGGTACTTTGCAGCTGCAGAGTCTCCCCCTTCATCAGTTCTTTCTGCCTACTTTGTTCTAATATCAAGAAAGGGCAGGATTTTAATAATATCGCTCTGGAATGACTCTCTTCATGCATGAATTATTTCTCATTTACAGAGGTCTGTGAGATGCTTTTTCCCCTGTGGGAAATGATGAGTGTTTTCACTGCCAGACATGTCGCTGTCAGACTTCATGGAGTTGATGGCTGAGACTGTTTTCCCACGGAGTCCCTCTGCAGTCGCCAGCTCAGCTGTCACATGCCTGAAATAGAAGCTCCTGTCAAGGCATGTATGAGACTTGTCACAGTCACGGTGGCTAATGGCAGGTGACTGCTGTCGGAGAATACAGGCAGATGGAAGTTTGGGAAGGACCATCTCTGTGTACTGTACCTCATGAGGACCCTTGGGAGTATCATTGCCATTGCTTTTGCAGGTAGAAAACAGAAGCTCAGAGAGGTTCCAACACTGTCCCAAGGTCACCCAGTCAGTAAATAGCAGCACTGGTATTTAAGCTTCTTCTGCCAGCTCCTAACTCATTCATTACTAGTGTCCCATTGCTGTGCTCCTGTAAGATTCCCCACCCAGGACCCTGGTTCACACTGAAAGCTGAAAGGATGACTTCTGAGGTGGGTATCCGTAGGTATCAGGGACGTCCTGTTATGATAACAAAATAACTGAGATGTTCAGCTCATAAAGAAGTAATGGTTTACTTTGACTACAGATTGGGAGTTCCAGGGCATTGTTAGAGGCCTCTTGAGGGGTAGACCATGGCGGGGTAACTGCAGAGCCAAACCAGTCCTATGGTCAAGAAGCAAAGCAGAAAAGAGGACAGATGTGGCCCACAATCCCCTCTGAGGGTCATTCTCAATGGCTAAGGACCACCTTCAAGGCCTTAGTCCATCTCCTGATAGTACTACAATCTGGGGTTTAACACATGGGCCATCGACGAACATTCTGGATCTAAACTGTAGCAATGCCACAATGGGACCATTTCTACATGACACAGCCTTAAAAGAGATTTTTGTTTGCATGCCCTGCCCCAACCTGCACAAGTCCCCATCTGACAGATGCAGAAACCAAAGCTTACAGAGGTTTTGACTTGCCGAGGATTGGATAGCTTGGAATGGGAAACTGAACTCTGTGCTGGCAGACATACCCCATCCTTTGCTGTTTTCTTCACTAAAGTGTTAGGGGTATGATAGCCCCAAGGGTGGTGCTCATATCACTGTAGAATGTGAAATCCATTCAAGGAGTCATGGACACAGCCTTCTGATTTAATGATGTGCACATATACAATCCATGCTAGAAAAACAAACATTTAAAAACTCAAGCCTAAGCTTTATTGTTTCTAGTGCTTCAGTCAAAGCACTGAAACTTATTTTACTTTGGCCTAGGTAAAATAAGTGAGGTATGCTTTGTTTTATAATTCTAGAGATAACTAATTAAAACCAGGGAGGTGGGGCCTGGTGGTGGTGGCGGCGGCGCACGCCTTCAGTCCCTGCACTCAGGAGGCAGAGGGAGGCAGATCACTGTGAGTTTGCGGCCAGCCTGGCCTACAGAGCTAGTGCCAGGACAGGTTCCAAAACTACAGAGAAACCCTGTCTCAAAAAAACAGAAAACAAACAATCAAAAAAAAAAACCTGGGAGGTGGCACTCAGGCACTCACACAAGGATTTCCAGGATGGTTTGAGTGACAGATGCTGGGATGCATAAGAACTCCTGGTGACACTAGTGGGTGCTCCAGGATGGGGACTGAGCAGGTCCTGCTGGCTCCCTCACACCCACATCTACCCGTGGGGCCACTTCAGTGCTCAGTCACCAGGAGAATCAGTCAGGATCCAGGCAGATGCTGTGCCTCCCCGTCTGGGCCCTTTGAGATGAGCCAAGTCTGTTCTACTTTTCAAAGTGGCAATCAGGGCTGGTCGGTGCAGATGGAGACTAGGAAATGCACCTGCCATTGCAGTCAGGTGACCTGGGAGGGCTCTGTCCCCACCCCCACCCCTGTCAGGAGGAAGGGAGCCTCTAATGAGAGGAGGCAGGTCATTGAAGTCCTCATGACAGGACTTTGAACAGAAAACTGGTCTGTGGCTAAGGCCTGGGTTGCTCAGTTCTCAAGCATGGGAACCCATTTCTAGAAAAGCTACAGGATATGGAATCAGGGATCCCAGAACCCAACCGTAATGCGTTCCTCTACACAGACTATTTTTCCCAGAAGACAGTGCCTCTGACCTTGCTGGGCCTGAGCAGTTATTTTCAGTGGTCCAAGCCCGCCCCCATTCCACTTGGCACAAACGCTTTCTGCTGAAGAGGCTGGTCTCCTTATTGGGGCTGTAGTTAACACACCTGTGGTGTTCTCACCTAGCACAGGGCCTTTTCTGGAAACTGCCCCTCTGCCACGTTGGGAATAGGTTCCGCCAGCCTCAGATTGTCTCCTCTCCACAACGCAGCTGACAGGACCTGGTTCAGATCTGTAACCTCACACAGATGCTTTAGCAAGCTGCAGAGTGGATGGGAAGTTCTCGGACTTAGGGGGCACGCAGGTGAATCAGGCATTCAGTCTAGATCATGAGGCCTGGTTTCCTTAATTTGGATATCAGGAAATTTTATCTTATATGCAGGAAACTGCTTAAATCTTAAGCAGTTACCAACTGATACTCGGTGAGCCATTTCTCCACAGGCCACTTGACTCTGTATAAGCTGAGACTGCTTGTTCCGGCTGCCCAGACCTGAATAAAACTATATTAATTACAACACTGTTTGGCCAACAACTCAGGCATATTTCTAGCTACCTCTTATATCTTAAATGAACCCATTTCTATTATTTTGTATTTTACCTCGAGGCTCGTGGTTTGTTACCTCTTGCTTCTTGAGCAGCTACATGGCCTCTTTTTTACTCTGCCTACTCTCTCTCTCTCTCTCTCTCTCTCTAAAATATATATATATATATATATATATACACACATATACATACACACACACACATACACACATATATATGTTCAGATTTTCTGCCTGGTTTTGCTCTGCTAAGCCACTGGCCAAAACAGCTTTATTCATCAGCCAATAAAAGCAACACATAAACAGAAGGACATCCCACATCATCCTGTTCCCAATTCTGTGACCTCTCAATGCTCCTGTCTTTTTTGACCTCTTTGCATCCTCCAAGGAGGCCCCCAGGAATAACCAGCCCATGCTTTGTGTCTAAGTAGTGCAGTTAAATAATCTTGTTCAAACTTATGCATGCCAGAGCCGTGCTCAGTTCTGAAGGCACAAAGACATGGGCTTTTCCTCGATGCCCAAGTGATGTAATCAGACAGTCATGTAAAAATCATAACCATAATGTGACGTCAGTGTTCAAAGCCAAAGGAATCAAAGGGTCCATGTCTTTAATGTACACTTGTAAATGAAAAACTATTGTAAAAACTGGTTAAAGCATTAAGGATGGATGCTCAAGGCCATAGCAATAGCAGGGGATAGAGATTACACTCAGAATAAAGCAAGGATATGTCTGGATTTACAGCCAAGGGGCAAGAGCGGGCAGTGAACTGAACATCTCTAAGAGGAGCATCCGCAATAAGGGGATTCCTGCTAAACTGACATAGCTTAAGAGCTGCCTTAAGTAAAAACCATCGGCTGGGTAGGCTGCGTCACTTAAACAGAAAGCTATTTTCTCACTGTTCTGGAGGTCAAGGTACAGAGTCCATTTTCAAAGAAAAAAAAAAGGAAACAAACTGACCTCTTATTAAAACAAAACAAAACAAAACATTGGTGCAGCCTGCTCCCTCCTGCCACAGGCATCTTTGTGACTGGCTACTTTGCATGGAGAAGCATCTCCATCAGTATTTGCAACACACATGAAATTTAATCTGATACTACTGTGTCATTGCCCTCGCCACAAATATTAGCAGGATTTGCCACCATTAGAGCAAAATGACTAATAGGCCAACAACATAAGGTGCTGAAATGTGTTCCAAGCATCCTGCCCTGCTTTTCAACCACTTTTTCTTCCATTCTTTTTCCTTGACAAGAGTTTTGAAATTGTGAATTCTAGATGATATATGAGCGCCCTTGATTTCATACAGATTTGAAAAATACTAGGCACTTGGCTCCAGGAGCCCATATTTTATTATCATCTACCCTTGCTGGGTGTGTGAATTGGGCAGCCTGCAGGGAGGATACTTGACACTATCCACTGAAATAACAAGGATATCTTCCTTCTACCCAACAGTCCTTGCTCTGGGCAGCCTGGTCAGAGCCTGGCCAGCCTTGGCAGCCTGGTCCAGTTATCTATGGCTATCTGACTTCTGATCTAGAAATGCAAGCACTGGAAACAAGAACACTGTTACTATCACCCACACTCCTGGGACACCCAGAGAGCCATTTGCAGGGTCTCTCATGCAATTGTCACAGTGAGGCTGGAGTCCAGTTGTCAAAAGCTAGAAATCCAAGATGGTGTATCCTTGTGGCTGCCACAGTACCTGCTGGCTTCTGAGTTTGGGGTGCGGATTACTCTGTGGCTATTCTTTCCATGCCCTCTCAGAGTGACTTAGGTCTTGAAGTAACGTGAGCGGGCTGCAGGAGGGAGAACTCCTGAGTGAGTGTTCCAGGAAGCCGAAAGTGGAAGATTCAAAGCCAGCTAAGAGCTGTTTCCAGAACTGATGTGGCGTCAGCTCTGCTGTGTTCTATTTGTGACAGTAGTTACTCGGTTAACCCTCCCACCAAGGCCCCACATAGCCTGTACCCTCGAATTGGTCATTAACATACCTTCCCAGTTTTATGAAAGACATTGAGAACTCTTGTACACATTAGGCTCTTTCGTGAGAGTGCTCTAACTGCAAGTGACAGAAACTGGCTGCACACAGCAGAGCTTTGCAGAGCTGAGAGGGACTAAAACCAGGCCTGGATGAGGCAGGAACCACTCAGTAGACTACTGGGCTCTGCTGCTATAACAAACGAAGTCTGCGATTGGCCTGCTTTGGCCCCTCAGTGGAAGTCAACAATCCAGGAGAAAAACCATGGCTCAGTGAGATTAGTCAAGGGGTCAAACCTCTGGCTAGGGATCTGGCAGAAGGTCCTTCCACTGGGGAGACCCCTATAGTTCCTTTCCAACACAAAGTCACCTAGGGGGTGAGGCAATACCCTAAAAAGTATTTGGATGTGGATGAGCAGGAACATTCCTTCCTCTGGGATTCTTCCTCACTAGGTTGCACACTGCTCTTGTGACCATGCATGCTTCTGGAGTACCAAGCTGGGAGAAGGGACTGGGAGGCTAGATTAATAGTGTTAATCTTCTCCGGACTCAGTTTCCTTGCCTATAAATGAAGGTGAGAAGAGTCTGTCTGGTCTGGGTTCTTGAGAGGATTAGTGGCAACATGCGTAGAGTGTGATATACAGCCTGCGGTGTATAGACAGTGAGATGCAGTTCATGCAGCCACTGCACTGTTCTCCCTGATGCAGAAGCCAGTCTGACCTAACCCCATTCTTTCTACCCCTCCTCCACAATCACCATGGAATCTCGCACCTTCACCATGGGTGTCTTAGTTATGATTGCTGTAATAAAAACCATAATCACAAGCAACATAGGGAGAAAAGGGTTTACTTGGCTTACACTTCCACATCACAGTTCATCATCAAAGGAAGTCAGGGCAGAAACTCAAACAGGGTAGGAACCTGGAGGCAGGAGCTGATACAGAAGCCATGGAGGAATGCTGCTCACTGACTTGCTCTCCATGTCTTGCTCAACCTCCTTTCTTATAGAATCCAGGACCATCAGGGAGGACACCACGCACAATGGGCTGAGCCCTCCCACATCAATCACTGACTAAGAAAATACCCTACAGACTTGCCCACAGCCTGATCTTATGGAGGAATTTTCTAAATTAGGGTTTCCTCCTCACAGAAGACTTTAGCTTGTGTCAAGTTGACATAAAATTAGCCAGCCTGACAGGTCATGAGTTTACTAGCTATTCAGAGACAAGAATCAGAATTGGGGCCTGTTACCATGTTAATCAGGTATGTGTCTACGTAGCGCCCATGCCACTACAGGTTGGCACGCAAGCCATGGGGATGTGGGTCATCCTTGATACAAGAATGCCAACTTTATTGTGCTCAGGGGCAGCTTATATAGGGCTCCAGCCCCGCCCCAGCTCTCCGGATCTTTCAGTTGTAGGCCCTCCAGAAACCACTCTCCTGCCATCAAGGTCTCGTGCTCAGAGCAGTGCAGGCTGCAGGTTGTTTTGCTCAGTTCACTCCAGCAGGCAAAGGGTCTGAGGCAGGCAAAGAAAGTGAAGGGGCCAGGGGTCTGCAGCCCCCAACAGGTATGGACTAGAAAGAAAACATGGCTAAAAGGCACCCCCTGCTTAAGCCAAGATGGTAATACCTGCTTGCCCCTGGAGTTTGGGGATGAGGGCTACAAGTCTCATGTGACAACACATCTGAACCCAGATGTCGTGACCAGACACCAGGTGTACTCTGTGCTATTTTTAAGCTGCGATTCCTCGGGAATTACCTTCCTCTTCTTTCATTCCCAGTCTCCTCTGTTCTTTAAACAGGACTTTGTTCTTTTCTTTATGTCTCTCTCCATCTAAAAGTAATGGGATGAGCTCATGACTCCTGCCAGCCTCAGAGCCGCTCAGCTTTGAGAATGTACTCAGAATCCTTTAATGGCGCTTTAATGTCAGGTGCAAAATGAAGCCTTTCCCAAGCCTTTAAAGCATGCTCAAAAGGACAAAGTGGTCTTGTCAGAGCCCTGATTCATCTTGTGGCAGATGGGCTCTTCATTAGGGGCACCTTGTATCCACCTGGGAATTCACCACCTTTAGTGGATACAGAGATTTGATTGGAGCAGCAGATAATTGCTTCCTTTCTTGTCCTGACCCTTACACCAAAGATGGTCAACACATTCAAATTCCTTCTCTCCTCTGCCAGA
>LOEQ01004400.1:131997-142012 GCA_001685075.1 Bramus lutescens | reverse complement strand
GAGAGAGAGAGAGAGAGAGAGAATGTGTGTGTGATAGATAATGCCATTTACCTATATTTTTTGAGTCCTGAATAAGATAGCATTTCAGAGTTCAGAGTCATTACCTGGCTGATAGAGAAATAGACTCCAGAAAGCTTAACTGACCTATCACTGAAGGATGGAAGCTAACTTGAACTTCCTCCTTATTGGACAGAGGAAATTAGAGACATGTATAAAGTTTTCAAATACTCAACCCCTTGCCGTGATCTTTCTCTTGGGAGAGGCTGGCTTTACAGAGGTGCCAAAAATGTGATCAGGAAATTATTTATAGAAAATACTCTCCTAAGTTTGATCATGACCTTGAGTATTTCGTTAGAAAATGAATTTTTTTTTTTTTGCTCCCTTCCTACATGGGCACCCGACAGCGAGGCAAGGTTAGCCTTCCCAGGAAGTGTGGTTATACAGAGGACTCACCTCAGCTCCCATGTGTGACAGACATTGACCAGGCTTAACTCAAACTGACTCAACTCTTATGGTAGCTTGCGTGTGTTAACCTAGCCTACTATTCTAACCTGGCCTGGTCATTAGAAAACCAAGCCAATGATGAACCTACAAGAAGTGTATCTCAGGAAACTGTTACACCAAGCATGAAACAGAGACCTCAGCTTTCCATACAGAAAGCCTCTGAAGCTTAGGGTGCCGCCCTATGAAGGCCAAAGTGAGGCTCCCTCGGTGTGCTGACTGCAGGCGCTTGAATCTGAGCAGTACTGCAAAGGCATCCCCTCACATGTCCGCACGAACGAATGAGGCAAACACCCCATCTTCCTGGGCCAAGAGGCTTTCTGGGGTGTCATATTCCAAAATGTTTCCTCGCTTCATCACGATAACCAGGTCTGCCGTCAAAATGGTATGGACTCGGTGCTATGTGGACACACATTAAAAAAAAAAACAAGAATATTTGTTATGAATTTGAACACATGGGTCAAAGCAATGAATATGAACACTTCACAGACTGGTCATGCATGGTTACTTCTTTACTTTGTGTATGCCAAGAAATACCCTTTTCTTGAATTAATTAATTAATTAGTATACTTTTAAAAGCCAACCAATGCAGTTAGTTCTGTTTGCTCTGGCTTCACTTTAGTGCAGCTAGTGATATCACTACTGTACTGAAACCTGACAACCATGCCTACTAATAAACATGCCTCACCGAAAGGCTGAAGGGAGTCACTGGGAAACAGTTCAGTTATAATCTCATGTGGGAGTCCACTAAGTCCCTGAATCAACACACAATAAGAAGGACCCTGAGAGATTCAGGTCCGGAAATCTCAGCTGGAGAATCTATTCAGCATTTGTTATCCAGGGCTATTGATGTGTAGTCTCTTACTCAGTGGAGCTCACCATCCATCACTGGCTCACTTCCCATATGACCCCTTGGAATAGAAGCCTTAATGATAATTAATATTAATAATGAAAACTGCCATTTACCCAGCATATGTCATATGTTAAGTGCACCACGTGCATGTAATCATGAATCATTAAAATGTTCTTCAGCAGTGGGTCTTCCCTCTCTCCACTTTATCAGGGATGTCATCAGGGTTCAGACGGATCAAGAAAAATGGAGAGAAGACCTAGATAACTAGCAGAATAATCATCATGGAATCATTATTGAGACAGGTTTTCCTAGATTCAGGGAGCAAAGTGTTTGCATCCTGTGACTGGACCTGACTACCTTGGGGGTTGATCACCAACCTCGATGAGTGATGTAATAACGTAAGTGAGCAGACTCTGATGTCAGACCAGCTCACGCTTCAGCTCCCACACCTGTTACCTGGGCAATCTGCATCAGCGTTCCAACCATGCATGCTGCAGCTTTGCACCTATAATGATGGCAGCGGCGGCCGTGCCTTCCAGCACAATGGGAGATAATTTGTGTGGAAACTGCACACCTTTTCTGGCACATGTAAGCAAATGATCACTGCTAGCTGCTGTTAGGAATTCTCTTGTTGGTGTAGAAGAAAAACTCTCTGTGCTGGTGTTTATTCTTGCTGAGATCAGCCTATCCAACAAAAAATCTAAAGGCAGCCTCATGCAGTTTTAAATTTGCTGGGAGATGCATTTTGAAAGTCGCAACAAGCAGTTGAAAGCAACTCTACCACAAACATACACATACATACAATACATATCCTCAATATGTTTTCTGTGTTAGCATTTTTTATGTGAAACCAACATAAAAATCTTCACAAGTCTGTTTACATTCTTCTGTTCTTGCTGTTTGAAATGCATGATGTATTTTAGATTCTTAGTGAATCTCACACGGCACTAGCCACTTTCAAGTCCTCAGTAGTCACCCACAGCTATTTTCGGAAATTTGTCAGAAGCTGAAGGGCAATGCTATCTTTGAGAAAAGAGCAGAGTCATGTACACGCCAACACATTTGGAAGGAATAAACATAGCAAATCGCTTTATAGCTCTTAATGCATTTTCTCTTCAGAAAAATAGTATTTCTTCAATAGCCATATCAGAGGTGCTTAAAAAAGAATTTGGCTTTTATGTCTATGAAGACAGTTTTATAAACATTACTATAACAGTCAAAATAATGTTTACTAAAATTATAAGAACATTGAAAAATCTTAGCCAACAGAAATAAGTATCATTTGTGTTTACTCCATTGATTTACACAATTTCTTGTTGTTGTTGAAAAAGTGTGGGATCAGTTAGTGTTGAAGAAAATCTCAAAATGCTCCAGAGAAGTTAATCCAATGGAGAGTAAGGAATAACTCATTTCCACAAATAAATACCAGGAACTAATCTGGTATGTGATGGCTACTTTTGATAAGCTGGAATAACGTGTATTTTTAAAGAGATTTTATAATTCTTCAGTGGTATTTAGCCAAGGTTACAGGGGAATTTTAGGCAGAGAGAGAAATCTTAGCAGAGATGTCGCTCATTCTGCAAGGAGCCTATGGCAAGGGTGCTGGTTTATCATCAAGGAGAATCACTTGGGTAGCACGGGCTTCCATGCCTCAACCCGTGATCTTTAGGTATGCGGGGGATGCTGGGAGTTTAGTGACCTCACAAAAACAGTTAGAAATCAGGTTTAAAAAACAAGGCAATTTTTCATTTAAAGATATAAATCGTGATCAAGTAACCTTCAAGATAAAGACTTCACGAGACTGACCACCACCACCACCATGTTTCATGCAGAGCAGAGACTTAGTCCCCTGGGGTAGCAAGGGTCTGGCAATCCTCTCTCCTTGCACTCATGAAGGGGCAACAGGGAATTCTCCCTACACGTCTCTAGTGAGACACTGCTTGAGCCGTATTCAAGAAGTAATATTTCATATCAGCTGGTTCTCTGCCTTCTTAGATCATTTACTGTGGTGAGAATGAACTCGTGAAGCTGCCCCCTTTCAGGATGGAGGAACCACAGAGCTTATCGGGAAAATTAGAGAAAGTGGCATTTCTTTCAACCAGGACCCCAAGGGAAGTCATTTCCTGGAGCTTGAGAAAGATGCCCTTCAGAGGGTGGCTTTCCCCGAAGAGTAGCAAGTGTTCCTCACCAGCTCAGGCTCCCCAGCAGTTACACTGAGTGATTTTTTAAATTACTTAATGCAGGTAATACACGAAGCATTTTTAAAGGTGACTAGGAAAGAGATTCAAATCAACTTAGCACAGAAGGAAACCTGCTTGCCGCTTCTTAAATGCTGTCTTTGTAAACATAAGCATGCTCCCCTGTCAGTATCACACGCGATGCAAACACTTGGGCGAGCTGACCTGTGTGGTCACACCCATGGTTAGTCCTCCCCAGCACCCCCTTCAGTCGCAGCCTCGGTCCGCTCTGCCTTACGCAGGCAGGCACAGGGAGGCGAGTCTGCTCAGACATCTACCAGAGAACGAGGCACCTGGAGGAGCAGAGCAGGGTGATCTACTTGTTGGTCATCACCAAAGTAGAGAAAAGGCCATTCTTGTGTTCAAGCAAGTTGGGAGCAGTGTCACACTCCACTAAAATACCCTCCGAAAAGACTAAAACAAGGTCTGCGTCCACAATAGAAGAGACGCGGTGCTGGAGGAGAGAGCCGTGGAGAGAAGAGCGTCAGTGAGGGGAGAGTGGACGAACGTTTCCAGAACAGTCTTCAGGGGGCTGCAGTGAGAGCAAAGATCCCGCCAAACACAAGGGAGAGCCGGAAAACTAACGCCCTTGCAAACTATCAAACTGGGGCTAAGTGACTCATCAACCTAATCACTGCTACCTAAAGAAGGGACATTGCCTTCCCATGCCATGGGCATCTCATTGCCTTCTGCTTTAAAATGGGTAAATGAGTAGAAATAGAGAAGGCGTATATAAATATTAGTTAAATTGGGAATGGAACTTAGGAACCCGAGCTACAGAGGAGGGCAGAGACCCACGCCTGTCACTTACAGCTATGGTCACGACTGTGCGGTCCGCAAAGGCTGTCATTACCACCTTCTGCAAAATGTTTTCCTGCCGAAAGGAAAAGTAAAGTTTTAATTTTCAGGAGCCTACTTTCTGTCGCCAGAGCATCTTATACCCCAAGATTGATACTCCGCTGCCCAGTTCCTTATAAGCTTGCCGACTCCAAGGCTTCTGCGCTGCTCAGGGGGAAGCCTAACTAGTAGCAGGCTGGGTTTTGGAAATATCTTCAAAATGCAAGGAGAGTCATTAGTCCTAAGTGGAAAGGGGACCGTGAGAAGGGAAGAAGACATCTTTCTTAAAAAATAACATTTAAATTATTCTCCTTGTGTATGCCATGTGTGCACTGATGCTGAGAGTGTGCAGGCACCCACAGAAGCCAGAAGAGGGCACCAAACTCCCTGAAACAGAGTTAGAGGCGCTCGTGAGTTAGCGGATGTGAATCTGGGAACTGAACCCAAGTCCTCTGCTAGAGCAGGGCGTGCCTGTGGCTGGGGAGCAGCTCAACAGCCCCAGAGGAGGATCTTAAGGGCTGGGGGGTGGGAGTAATCGGACACGGACACACATGAGTTGAAAGCAGAAGGGAAGACCTTGGAGGAAGGAGAAGTGGGGGGTGGGGTAGGTAGCGGCAGCGGGGGATAGGCGAAAATGAGAAGGAAGGACAGTGGTGGCATTTATGTCTGAAAGTGTCATGATGAGATCCATGCTAACTGAAAAGGACAGCTCAGCAGTCCATCTGACTGACAGATTTGCCAGGAACTCAAAGGAGAAAACGGACCACAGGAGCACGGAAGCGCTGGCTTCTATTTGACCACAAGCCGTATATGACTGAAGCTAAGCAAAGCCTACCCTGGCACTAACCTTTGACTTAGCAAGCAAAGAGAAACTGAAGGCCCTGCCAACATTTGGGCTCTTGACCCATAGAGGATGTTTAAGACAAAAATACTTCTCTTCACATCCTAAACTATGGTTATCATTATGTCTGAAAAGCGCTATGGGTGAAGGGTCTGCCTCACTGCCACAGGAAGACCCGGTTACCCCTGTATTTCATTCCGACTGCTTGGTGCTGCTTGAGTCCTCACTCTCACTCCCTCGCCTGCTCTCCGCTGAGCTTAAGCCTATGTCTTTGAACCTGGCTGGTAACATCAATTTTGTGGTACTTCCAGCCACAGGCCATTTTGCTATTTTATACTATGTTAATTGTGATGTCATGTAACTTGGAAATGTACTTTGATTAGTCTTAATAGGCAAAAAAGAAAAAAAAAGATGTGAATCCAGGTGTAGTGGTTTGTTTGTAACCCTAGCTTTAAGGAGGGCGAGGCAGGAGGATTGCAAACTTGAGGCCGACTTGGGCATGATAGCGAGTTTCAGGCCAGCCAGGATTACACAGTGACGCTCTGACTTAGGACATTGGGGTAGGGAGCAAGGAGGAGGGAAGGAGTCAAATTAACACCTTCATATATGGCTGGTTCCTAACAGTCTTGAAATGGTTTTATTTGGGGGTAATTTCACCCAGTCTGAAGTGAGCAGCAAGGAAGCAGCATGGAGTTAGGGGTGTAAAGGCTCTGGTCGTTCCCATGAGTACATGGGGGAGGCCATTCTTAACTCGCGCCATTATTCATCTTAACAATACAAAGTGTTGTAGTGAATGGATGGCTTTAGCTATCGTGGTCTACTGAAAAGAGGTCTATATCCCACAGCTGAGTTCTCATGACCTGTGGCCTTATTCCTTATTCCAGCACACTGCTCTCGTCCGCTGAACCCTGGAATACGACACCTGGGGATGTAGAGAAAATAAGGATCTGGTCCTGACGAGTCTTCCAGACTGAGACCTCTGCTAAACCGCCTCTGTTTCCCCTTCCCTTCCTTCCCTTTCTCCCCCAGGTAGTCCCCCCATGAGCTCCATACCAACAGCTCTGCTTTGTCTCCATGATATTGATTTCTTTTAGATTCTCTGTCAGGGAGGAGATGCAGAATTTGTCTTCCTGTGACCGAATCATTAGCACAGTGCCCTCCAGTGTGTGTGTGTGTGTGTGTGTGTGTGTGTGTGTGTGTGTGTGTGTATACAAATAGGTGTCTGGTCCTTATTTCCTTATTTCTCATTTCTTCTCAGTTTTAGCAGTCTGAATCCATGTCAAATGAAAGGGTTAAGGAGAGATTAAGAGATCAAGTTGCTTGTCCAAGGTTACATTCAATCAGTGTGTAGTAGGATGTAAGAAGAAATAGAATATCCCAACCCTAATTCCATTTTTTCTCGTGTGTTCTGTCATCCCGCTAATCTGTATTCTCCCGGTGGATGAAGGTTGAGTTTGTTTTTTAATCATGAATCTCCAGTCCTAGTGTGAATTATTAAGTGAGTCTTGGTAACAGAAACTCCTTTTGGCTGATCAAGGAGTTAGTTGGGGAGTCATTTGCAACGATAAAACTGAGGATTCAGAACCCAGTTAGAAGTCGCTGCAACTTTTCAGTGCATTTCCAACACACTGGTTTTCAAAGCAGAGGTGTAAACTTACCGTGGCCATGTCAATGGAGGCTGTGGCCTCGTCCATGATGAGTATACTGCTTTTTCGCACGAAGGCCCTGGCCAAGCAGAACAGCTGCCTCTGCCCGACGCTGAAGTTTTCCCCACCTTCAGTGACAGTGGCATCTGAGACAGGATAAGCAAGAGAACAGTTAGTAACTTTTGGAGGGCTGAGAGGGATCAGAATAAACACGAAATGTCTATCATTGGCCTGGTGTGCTGTTGAAGAGATGGCATCCTGAGACTCAGAGAGAAGATAAGGCTGGCTCATCTCATCTGTGACAACATGTGGAGAATTGTGTCTTAACATCTAAGTCAAGAAATACTGCTAGGACATTAGCAAGACCAGAAGACCTTGGGAATTGCTGAATTATTTAACGCAGTTCTCCCAGGAGACTGTGGAATTTATCTACTTGTGGACTAGGGAGATCAAATGTTTTGTCCAGTGTCACATTTTGCTAATGTGTAGAAGGGTTTGAGAAGAAACAAAATATGTCAACCCCAATTCCACTTCTCTTTCTGTTATATCGCCCCACTAATCTGTACTGTCACAGTGGATAAGGGTTGAGTTCATTTTTATCAGGGTATCGCCAGTACTACCGTAACTCTATTAAAACAAACCACCAAAGTAGATGAGGGCTGAGACATGGCTCAGCAATTAAGAGCACTATCTGCCCTTGCAAGGAACCTATGTTTTTTCCCAGAACCTACATGACAGCTCATAACCTCCTGTGACTCCTCTTCTGGCCTCTGTGGGGGCTGGCTGCATACACATAAAGACATACAAGTCTACATAAATAAAAATTTTTTTTAGATAAGAAAATTGGCTCTAGAATTTGGCAGTCCTGCTGAGCAAGAAGCTAGAGTCATGTGGAGTCTGTTGTTTAGTGCTAAGTAACTAATTAATGGAAAGCGTACCTAGGCCTCCTGGCAGAGATTTCACCATATTCTTCAGCTGGGCGATTTCCAGAGCCTCCCACAGCCTGTCGTCTGTGCACTTGCACTCAGGATCCAAGTTGAACCTGTAAGGAAACATCTCTGCCTATCAGTCAATAATAAACATGAGACAATATATTCATTACCAGGACAGAGCTCAGCTCAGAGCAAACCTAAAATCTGTACTTTAGTGGTGAATGTAGAAACAACCTTTAATGTTAGCCCAAACATTTTTGACATTACTAGGCATATTTGCATATATAATATAATGGCCAATGTTATTTCCTGGATCTTTATCATGCTTATTTATAACCCAAATACTGTCTAGTAAATATCCCACAGAACTGATGTTGAACACTTAAGTCTGTATGGGAATATATAATATACATTAGAAGGATTTGGAGTATATCAGAGATAAAAGTTGATATAATACTGCTAAATTACTTGATGCATCTAGAACTTTTTAAAAATATTTTTATTTTTAAAACGAAATTATAATTACATAACTTCTTCATTTCTCTTTCCTCCTGCCAACTTTCCCATACATCCCCCTTCTGTCTCTCAAATTCATGGCCTATATTTCTACAATTGTCTGTCTGTATGCATATATGTGTGTGTACATATAGGTATATATAGAACAATATGAACACAACCTGCTCAGTCCATATAATGTTACTTGCATGCATATGTTTTCAGGGATGACCACCTCATATTAGATAATTAATTCCCTAAGGAATACTGTCTACCCCACTCTCAGCATTCCTTGGTTGCCTAACAGTTCTTTGTCTAAGGTTGGACCAGTAGGACTTTTAATTAAAGAAATATTACAGGTGAATAATGAATAATAGTTCACACATGCTTTTCTTCAATATAAAGAATAATTCTTGAATGGAGGTAGCAAATATTTCTTCATAATTAAGTGATGACAGGAAAGGGAGTCGGGAGAGAAATGTGAAAGCAAAGCAAAACAAAAAAAAAGCCACACACACACAGCCACACCTCCTCCATCCACCCCAATGATCCAGTAGATGTCTTGGTAGACCTTGGACTCAGACAGTCTGCTGCTGGATGGCAATTCTACCACTTAAACGGAATATTAACTTGGAAAAGCCACAACAGCTTTGAGTTTCAACATAATCATTTGTAACGTGGAGCTAATAATATGACCCCAAAGGACTTTCTGAGGATTAAAAGCAGCTACTGGGGGAGTAAATATCTCCAGCTACTTTTATACTTTTTACTGATTTATGGGAAATGACAAACCAGGGCCGGAGACCCCTGGAGCCCCTTTGTCCAAGTGATCTTAGAGGAGAGCAAAAGTTGTGAGATGCAGGGAGGCAGATGGAGATCATCTACATTATCCTCTGAGGCCAGGACTGACACACAGGAACCAGACAGGTGTCTATAGGGCGGGACACCTCAAAAACGTTGTTGTCAGTCACTGTGGGCTTTATAGAATTGAACAGCAGAGAGCTCAAAGCGCACGTCTAGGCTAGCACACTTTGGCGCTCCTATTCCAGGTATGGGGCAGCGTGATCAACTTTCTCGCCCTGATGAAGTCGGCAGATTAGAGCACTCACCTGATAGAGCCGCTGAACAGGATCGGGTCCTGGAGAATGATGGACAGTCTAGAGCGTAGTGTGTGCAGGGGCAGTTTGGAAATATCTATCCCATCAATGACTATCTTTCCTGGTACGGAAAAATAAATGCCACAGACATGTTAGCAAACTCATGAGAGAGAGTTTCATTCATTTAATAATTAAAATTGTTCTTCCCTTCTCTCTTCCACCCTTGCCTGGCCATGAGGCCTTGGACTCAGTTGCAGCTCCACAACGAATGAACTAATAAATTTTTTTCAAGTTCTGGGTTGAAACGCAGAATATAAAACTTTCCATTAAAGAATTAGAAACATCTGTCTCTAACAAAATGGACACTTCTGGGGAGATTTGTCTTTCTGACATATTTTCCCCTGAAGGAATGTTCTGGAGTGTTCTGTTACTATTCAGTATTCGGCCATGAGAGCCAAAATCACTTTTCTCCTTTGAATCCCCTTTCTTCTAGAATGCTTTTACCTTCCCTTCCTGTTTTATTTTGTGTTGCGGGAGCTCCTTCCGCTCCTTCAGCCAATAGCCGCTGAGATACCA
>LOEQ01004400.1:114862-131877 GCA_001685075.1 Bramus lutescens | reverse complement strand
CCTTAAAATAAATACCCCTTTAATTCCCAACTGGTGTGGGATTGTTTATGACTTACGCCTTCAATTTTGTTTTGTAGGATTTGTTGGAATAAGACATCCTGTATGTATTTATTTAATTTTTATTGTATGGCTCCATACATATAAACTTCTTGAAGACAAAGCCTTTGGCCCGTCACCCACGGCAGTAAGGAATAGCACAAGGCATTAAGAACAGGAAAGCAAATTCCAACATGAGATCAGTAGTTACCAACTGTAGCCCATTATGCCTGTAGACTTGCAGGGCTACACATTCTTTACGTCCCCTTTACCTGAGGTTAATTTCCTCATCCTTGTCATACAAAGTCAATGTTCCTTTTGAGACAAATATGTCGAACTCAGAATGGCGGTTACAGCCCACTTAGTAATAAACAGGGACTTTATTCAAGCAGAAGCAAAGGTGAGCGTAAGTGGTTTCTTTCAGAAACAACATAGCATCTATTGGCATATTAACCAATGCCTGCTACTAAAAGGGTCTCAAGTTAGTTATGGTTCAGGGGGCCTAAGGTCACCTTTGTAGATGCTTGAGGATCAGGCGAACCAAACAAGCTCGGCCATAATCACAGTTTTGCTAAGTGAAAACAATCCATCAGCTGTCTTTGAACTGTGTAATTGCCCAGAAACACAAACTCTGCTGAAGGCATTGCCCACCAGGGAATGAACAAATCACTAACCTGCTGGTGGATGCTTACTTACTATGCCACTGAATTTTAACCTCCCCCCGACTTCTATGACTTCTATGGTTCATATATATATGTCACACACACACACACACACACACACACACACACACACACTACATATTTGTGTATGTGCATATATGTAATATGTAAATATATGTAATTATGCAACATGTAAACAAATATTTATATATACGTATTTTGAGACAGTTTCTCTCCATTATGTAGCTCCTGCTGTCCCAGAACTCACTATGTAGACCAAGCTGTACTCAAACTCACAGAGATTCACCTGCCTCTGTCTCCTGAAGGCTGGAATTAAAGGCGTGCACCACCATGCCCAGCTACAGTTCAGTTTTGTTGCTCACAAACTGAGCTTTTCTCTCCCAGAGTTGTTTTGTAAATTATATAATATAAGTTATCAAGTGTAATAAAAATACCAAGTACTGTAATTACCACCATAGTCAATGGACACAGTAGCAGCAATCATTTCCTGGGCTAAATGTCAGGGTCATTGCTGAAGTCCCTTTCATCAGGATGGCTTATGTGTTGACCTGTTTATAGCCACTTGGTAAACTAAATAATATGACATAGTACTTTTCTAAAACAAAGATTAAATGATCTCTGCTGTTATAGCAAATGAATAAATATTTGGATATTGTGGGCATGCATTTAGCATTTTGCAGCAATATTTGTTTACACACAAAATATTTCAGCATCATTAAATGGTGTCATTAAGAACACAGCTACAAAAGTCACACAACTAAATTACAAGTGAAGGTTACCTACTACTGTGTGCTTTCTTTTCCTTCAGTAGAGAAAGACTTTTTTTTTTAATCTGGGGGAGAAAAAAGCAACCTTCCCCTCCGTGTTCCTTACAAAATTTCACCGCTGTCTGTTGATTTTCAGTGTGGCGACTGTGTTCATTCTGGAAGTTCATTACAACCCATTGGCAGCTGTCGCCAGGTCTTTGTTTTGGATTATCATTTTATTTTTCCAGTTCTATGTTCTTTTTTTTTTTTTTGTCTTCGGAGTGCCTGCCTCCACCCAGGTGCAGGATACGAAGTCCTGATGAATATGTGTTGTTTATTTGTGCAGAATTAGATAAATTTGTTTGGACTCTATTATTTGTAAAATATTTTATTTCTTTAGTGTGTGTGCATATGTGTGTCGCACAAGCACAGGTGCACAAACTGTGGTGCATGTGAAACCTGGAGGACCGTGTCTCATGGGAAAGCAGGAGTCAGTGTCTCTTCCCACTCTGTAGGTCCTGAGTACTGAAGGAGTCCAGGTTGTCAGTCTGGGCGGCAAGACGTATACACACTAAGCCACAAAAGGTCACCTGGCAAAATCTGAGTTCACAACTCACCATCAAATATGTCGACCATTCTGAAGAACGCCAGAGATAAGGACGACTTCCCACTTCCAGTACGACCGCAAATGCCCACCTGGGAAAAGCAGGAGCAGCCGAGACTCAGACAAAGGCATGAAACAGATCGAGGTATTTCTAACTTAGTCAAGGCGTTATGAAAAAAGTATAAATTTGCTCAAATAATTGCATCACGATTTTATTCTTATCATGAATAATGATAAAAAATAAAGTCCTCACTAAAGTAATGATTGTCTCCTAGTTGGACCTTTACGCAGGTGCCCAATTTTAGCTGAGCAGAGATGGCTTCATAAGCATGGGTTTATAGTAAATGGATTTATAAGAATTCCCCACACACATTCTTTTAAAGATAGGAATTAAAAGAAGACATTTCAGAGCAGATCTAGAATGGAGGCAAAGGTCATAGAGGAGATGTCTACAACTCCAAGACAGAAATCAAAATTTTTCAACAGTGTGCCTGGTGTTGACCATTCTGATTTTGATGAGGGGTTAATGAAGGGCAGAATAAGGTAGGGAGCATTCGGTGTCCTGCTTGGATCCCCTCTCTCCCCTCCTCTTCCATGAGGATAATTTTGCTCACAGCCTATGTGGAATGTGAATCTGGGTCTGGACACCCATGGTGGGTGCTTACAGGGTGCTAGAGGCTCCACCAGAGATTTATGAAGATAATCAGACGGTGGTGAATCCCATACCTTCTGCCCAGGTTTGATGTAAGCCTTGACATGTTTCAGAACAGGCTTCAGGTTATTTTCATATCTGACACATAGATCGTGAATCCTGATCTCGCCTTCCTGTGGCCAATGTTCTGGGACTTGAGAGGGATCTGGAATAGTAGAATAGACAACATTAGTTAAGAGACAGAGGAAGAAAGAAATGCACGCTTAAACATGTGCATGATTTCCAGGAATAATAGCGTTTACAATGTACACACACACACACACACACACACACACAATTTTCCCTAGATTCTTTGTAATACTAAAACAAACTATGGTGGATTAGTTTTTAAATTGAAATTGCATACAGCATGAACAATGTTGATTGAGAATTTTATGATGTTTGAGTTATTTTCTTTCTTTAGAGGTTAGTTTTTGAAACTTCTGCATAGATACACAATGCTTTGCGATCATTCTTCACCGTAACTTTTGCTTGGCCACCTTCCACTCCTGGTGACTCCTTGCACTTTTCTATCTAGCTCCCCTCCCACTTTCCTGTCTTTCTTGTGCAGTACAATTTTAACTTGTAGGAGGGGGTGGGTGTTAACATCATCCCATCTCTTCAGCTTCCCAGCATTCAATGCTATTCAGGCTAAGTAAAGAGAGTTCCTTATGTGAATTGATGTCCATGTATGTAGATCCTCAAACAAGAAGTTGGCATCTGCAGTTCTAATGGACAGCCACATGGGGTGGTAAGAGCAAAGCATTCTGGGAGCACAGAGGGTGGAAATCTGGGGCATCTAAGGGGACTTGAAGTAAAAGCAGTTCTTGAGATGAATCTTAGGAGAGTGATTTCAAATGAGTGTAAGAGAAGAACAAAGGAGAAAGCAAAATGTACCATGCTATTGTGTCTGGGGAGGAAGTAGGTGGGTGGTGAGAAGTGGACGGGGAAGGTGGCGAGAGTCACTTAGGGTGGTGAGAAGTGGACGGGGAAGGTGGCGAGAGTCACTTAGGGTGGTGAGAAGTGGACGGGGAAGATGGCGAGAGTCACTTAGGGTGGTGAGAAGTGGATGGGGAAGGTGGCGAGAGTCACTTAGTGGCCTCAGCTATAACCAGGACCATGTGCTTTACCAGCTAGAAAGCCACTGAATGGCTTAGGCAAAAAAATGCATTCTGATTGAGATTTGCATCTAATAAAGACCATACTGTGTCCATTATCAACTTTCTTGGCAGTTACTCTAATAGAATAAAGAATCTTGTTTAGTACTTTCAAATTTCTTGATGTCTAAGTTAACAAAGCTATAAGAAAGAGAATACAATGTAATAAGGCCCCAATACATTTACAATTATTTCTAAGTAGTATCGAATAATGTCTACTTAGAGTCTACTTGTACCTAAGACTAAATTTTTGCTTCTTCTCTGCTGGTGATATCAAGCCATATCAATATGAGAGGTGGTGTAGTGTGGCCAGCTCTCAGAAGACTAAGTCAGGAGAATCTTGAGCCTAAGGCTAGCCTGGGCTACATCGATATAACATGTCTCACAACCCCAAACTCCAAAGATACATAAGAAAATGAGAAAGTAAATAAAGGTAGGAAGGAAAGAAAGGGAGGAATGTAAACCCAGAAGAGAAGGGAGTCTCTTAGTGATGAGAAAGCAAAGCCAACACAAGGTTCACAGAGCAGTCATGTGCACAGTACCCATGGTGCCTTCATAGTTCTCAGACTCCATAGTCAAGAAACTGTTGACTTTCTTCACTGCGCCCATCTGGACCTCCAGGTCAGCCAAGTTCCTCACAACCCAATTCAAATAATTGGTTATCTGTATCAGGTGACAAAAGTGGTCACATTTAAAGTAAGTAAGCAATTCTCACGATCACTGAACATCTGACCAGAGTGACCCATACAGTGTCCATCAGACAATTCATTTCCTAAGTACTGCAGGTCAGCAGACACCAGGGAGAGTATCATAAGACATCAGAAGAGGTGTGTATTTTTCAAAGGCCTCCCACGTCTCTTTCATGAACTGCTCTCTGATTCCCCTACACAGTGGAGAACTGATCCCATTCATGTGTGTGTCTCATTTGTATTCATGCCCTTTTTAGTGCCCCAGTTGGGATGGAAACAACACAAGACAGGGATCTCAAACAACTCCAAGAACAGGATGCCTGTGAGATTTGAGAAGTTTTTAGAAACTAGTATTGATGCCAGAAAGGAATCTAAGGGACTGGGAAATGATTCAGTCTGCAGAGAGCTTTCCATACAAGCATGGAGGAATGGGTTTAGCTACTCAGCACCCACAAAAAAGCTGGGTATAGTAGTGCGAGTCTGTAACTTCAGCACTAGGGCAGCAGAGGCAGGAGAATTCCTGGGGCTTGTTGGCCAGCAAGTCTAGCCAAATCAGCAAGCTTCAAGTTCAGGGAGAGAACTTTTCTCAAAAAGTAGGGATGGAGGAAGGCCCTCGACATCAACCTCTGATCTCCACAGGCACACGTGAGCACACTTATACATAGCCTGCTCACGCACGTGAACATATACAGACACCCCCGAAGAGAAAGGACACAGCAGGAGAAAGGGCTCAGCAATTAAAAGCATATAATGCTTTTTGCAGAGGGGAGTTTGAACCACAGAACTCGTGTTATTTGGTTCTCAGCTGCCTGGAGCTCCAGCTCTAGAGGCTCTGACATCCTCTTCTGGCCTCTGTGAGCACCAGCATCTCTGTGTGCACACATGCACAGGCACACAGTACACATGGATAAAAATTAAATAAAAACTTTAAAATAAAAAGGAGAGATATGTAGTAAATAGGGGAGCAGGCCTGCTTTTCATCCTGCCCGGCTCCCACACAGCTAGCTTTACACCCGAAATAAAAACACACAAATTGTATTCGTTTAAACACTGCCTGGCCCATTATATATAGCCTCTTCTTGGTTAACTCTCACATCTTGCTTAACCCATATCTATTAATCTGTGTCACCACGGGGTCGTGGCTTACCAGGAAGATTCTAACCCACGTCCATCTTGGGCCGGAGCTTCATGCGTCTGCCTGACTCTGCTTACTTCCTCCCAGAATTCTGTTCTGTCTACTCCACCCACCTAAGGGCTGACCTATCCAAAGGCCAAGGCAGTTTCTTTATTAATTAATGAAAGTAACGCATAGTCAGATAACCCTCCTACATCAGAGATATTAATGTAAGCTGTCCTAAAATGTTAGCTTTGGGTTCATATCTTCTATTGTGTGCAAATGTCATGTTATAAATTTCACATTTTTCTAGTGTCAATGAAAGAGAGTTGATAATTACTGTGGACAATCCCTCCAGCATCGCATGGAAAGGATATTTTTGTCAGTACCTACCGTGAGGGCGTACAGAAGGCCCAAACCCACCAGTCCAGAGTTGGAAGACCCGCTACTGATAGATGCTATGGAGGCTGTGAGGACAATGCAGGCTCCCAGGTAGTCCTGCAAAGGGAAGAAACAAGGGACAAGATCTGATGATCCCCCAGTTGTTAAACTAAGGATGTCAACCATCTTAGAGAGAGTGACCACTCAGTGCAAAGCACATGACACAGGAGTGTCTGCTCAAGCTTCAGGTGCGTGACTTGGTGGAGGTGGGGGAAGGAAGACATGCGACATGGAGGTCGGATTCGAGAGTGGAATTGTATCTCTCATGGGAGATATGGGGTAGCTGTTATTGTTGTCACAAATAGGGTCCTATTTAGTCCCCCATCTTTCATACGCATGCTTTTTTGACAGACAAACAACTATTTCCTTGCTTGGATTTCATGTACGCTTGTGTAAAGGTTACCATAGACTCCCGTGTGTCAGAATGAAGCTCTTGCACAAATGAGTCTCTGGTGCATTTTGGGATCTGGAGTTGAACATTTCGACAAATGTGTTTATGTCTGGGACATGAGATTTGTGGATCATGTAGAGAGATGATAATAAGAGCTGGGTTTGCTCATAAGTTACAAGTACATGCATGTCTTAAAGTGCCAGACTTTTCTATGACTCAACGATAAGTCCTTTTGAAAAACTTACAAAAAATAAATTCACGAAGGTCAGCCTTGAATTCAACTAAATCACATCTGTCCATCTCCTCACACCCCTTCTAATGCCACTTCCCAACTTCCTGAGGGATTTTTCTGCCTTTTTCAGCCCATGTGTCACTTGTCCTAGACACAGGGAGACTTTCAGACATTGGTGTCTTCCTTATCATAAGTCACAGGCGATTGGGGAATTCCTTCTGTGGCTAGAGAGAGCTCCAATCCCTCTATACAACATCAAACCACTGGATGATAAGACTTCAGTAATAATAATAAAATCTTTACTGTGCTAAAATCAAAGAAGGAAGTGTCTCCAGCTGATCCCTGTGCGCACTGGTACCTGTATCAAAACAGTTATAAACACCCTTCTGTTGCAGAGCTGACCGTAAGTCTTGACATCAGAGAATGGTCAAATGCTAGCTTTGTCAGTTTCTCAGGTAACTAATATAGGTGACTTTGACTCTAAATTTCTCTGTTGAAACTAGAAACTATGCCTAATTCACCAAAGCATTAAGAAATGAAGTCATATTTATGCTTCCCCACCCCTGGGAATTGAGATTGTTTTTAGTGCTGAATAACTTTCTTGAAGTAAGCTTTGAAAATTTGTGTACGTCATAGAATACCAGAGGTCAAACCATGCCCTAAGATATAAAAAAATATAACAAGCACTCATACAGAGCATACCTCTCGAGGCAATGAATATCACTGAGTAGCAAATTCCTCTTCGACTGCTGCTTCTGACATAGCCATTACTAACAGCTTACCGCGCCCCAGCAAGTCAGTTCTCCCCTCCCAGCTTTGCTTGAAGTGATAACTGCCTGAGCGCAGAGCCCATCACTTCTGACCCCTTTTAAGGTTTGTTAAGTTTCCGAGTACCTTGCAAACGTTTACAGTGATAGGCTTTTCCCCTTAAGCACTCTATGTAAAATGCATCATTTCAATGTGATGTGGTTATGTGGAGAGATTACATGGCATCTTTTCTAAAAGATTCACAAAGAGGTGGAGAGATGCTCAGTGTTAGCCTTGTTGTTCTTGTAGAGGACCCAAGCTCAATGTTAGCTCCTACATGGTGACTCACAGCTACTTACAACTCTAGCTCCAGGGATCATAGGTCCTTTCCTGGTCTCTGTAAACATTTCATTCACATGTACACACACACATGCACACATATAATTTTTTAAGTTTTAAAAATAAAATAAACAAATGGATTCTATTCTCAAGGGAGAGCCCAACCACACCAAATCATCTGTGTACTGTCAAATTATAATTGTGTGTGTGTAATGTTTGGTTCACATGTGCACAGGTACATGGCTGTGCATGTGTGTGCATATGGAAGCTTGAGCTCAGCCTCAGGGACTCTTCCTCAGGTGCTGTCCACTTTGTTTTAAGACTCATTCTGGAGCTCACCCTGGAGGCTATGCTGCCTGGCCAGGGAGCCTGGGTATCCACCTGTCTACACCTCTTCAGTGCTGAGATAAGAAGTGTATACCACCACGCCAGTCTTCTTGTATGGGTTCTGCATGGAGTACAGGGCTGAACTCAGGTCCTTGTGTTTCCTAGGCAAGCTTTTATGAATGGAGCTAGCTCCACGGCCACTCTGAAATTATAATCTCTCCTGATCGTGTAAAGCCAATGTTCCTGGAATAGAAGCCCTTGATTCCTATTGCCCAGAGAGAAGCTTCTGGTCTGATTTCAGGGAGATCATGATGCCAACCTGTAGTTAGGCTTATAATGAAAACTGTAATTCTCTGTAAAACGGACTAGTGATGATGCTTTGTTTGTGCTATAACAAATAAAGCTTGCCCGAGGTTTATATTTAATAAGATCAGTTAGAATTTGTGCAACACAGACTTGTAAGCATTCAGTAGCAGCTGGAAACTGCAGGTTCTGCTCTCCTCCAAGCAGTCCTTAGACCTTGTCTCTCTCCAGCGCTTGGGAACAGGGAACTGATATGGGGACTCAGATTGCAGTGTGATTGCAGGCCTGTCTCCGCGGGAACTGGGAACTGATATGGGGACTCAGATTGCAGTGTGATTGCAGGCCTGTCTCCGCGGGAACTGGCAGGAGAAAGCTCGGCTCTTCCACCAAACAGACTGAAGATAGACTAACCAACTACTTGCACTTTCGCGTTGTTTGTTTGTTTGCCTACTGACTTTCGCGTTGTTTGTTTGTTTTGGCTTCTTGCTGAGAATTTTCTTTTAGCCGTCCACCACACAGCACGACAAAGCCTTGGAACCACAGCTGTAGATAGACTTACACAACTTCTGCAAAGGGAAGCAGGAATGCCAGAGAACTGGAATTGTTTAATGTGGAGGGATGAGGGGAGGACATAGGCTGTGTTCAAAGGCCAGGCCCTGGGGACACACACAGAACGCTGGCCACTCCACTCAACACTGATAGGAAAACAGTGCCTTCCACTGCCAAAGCAAGCAGGGTGGCCACAGTCTAGCTATTAGCCTGCCAGTCAAGTGACTTTATCCCTTAGATTCAGCCCCTTTGGATGTGCCAAAGCCTTACTTACGCATCTCCCAACCTAAGCAAATAGGAAGGGAATGCGGTAGGCGAGATGAAATCTTCCACCCGGAAACCATAGAAACAAGGAAAGATAAAAACTTGGATGGTCTTAACTCTTTTTGTTTCCTCTTTTCTTTTCATGTGTCTATGCAGGGTGCATGATGTGTGTTTGTGTTTGTGTTTGCATATATGCACCTATGTGTGTATCTATGTGTGTGTGTGTGTGTGTGCGTGTGTGTACGCGCGCGCGCGTGTGTAGGCAAGTGCATTTGCTGAGGCAGAGTCCTCCAGAGCTTGCTAACTCATCTAGCATAACTAGCTTGCCTGGAGATCCCTTCTCTGCCTCTAGTGCTGAGATGACAGGACTCCCACCCCCGTGGTCCTAGCGTCCAAACTCTGCCCTTCAGATGTGTGCGGTGCCAGTTTATCTATTGATCCGTCTCCTCAGGGCCAGGTTTTCTCAACTTCCCTTCAACATGAATGGAGAAAACAAAAAAGAAAAGAAGCAGGAATTTACTGGACAGAATTTTAAAGCTGGTGGCCGCCCAGGGACCTTTCCCAATTCAGTTGCCTCCATCTGCTCCGGGCTCCCTCCTCGCTGGGATTTTCCACCAGCAGCAACGGGTGGCCGGAGGGGCTCTCAAATGAGGAAGTAAGTAAAAAGCAGAGACGGAAGTGCTGAAATCAAGCGTTCTCCTTTCTACATGAAGGTTCCTAGTCGTCCTGGAGGCTTCTGGAAAAGCTGCCTGGGTAATTAACGCCCATTGCAGTGGCCCTCTTCCCACAGGGTTAGCTATGTCTGTTCTGAGGACCTTGGGAATATTCACAGGGAGCACATATTCGTGTTGATTTCCTGCATGCCAGGTAATAAGAGGGGCAGGAAGGGCTGTGTGAACAGTGCAGATAAGCCCGATGCAGAATTTTTGAGCCAAATAAAGGCTTTCCTTACTTTTTTCCCACCTTCAGAGGATTTATGAAAATAAGTGTGTCTAGCTGTGGTGCTGAGGGCAACATATACTCTCATCTCTAAGATCCCGATTTCAGTGGTCATTTTCCTGACAGAAAAACCAGTTATGTGAGGCTGAGGTTGGGGATACAGTGTTGAGGATCCAACCATAGATGCCCAGCAGTAATGAAGCCAAGTAGGAGAAATACATTTTCCCCCCAAAGAATTCGTCTGCTTGATTTATTCAATAATTCACCTGTGTAGCATATGCTCTTAAACTACAGAATAAGGTTTTCAATTATTTTTATTTTATTTTATATATAAGTTTCATCTGTGTGTTTTTCTTTGTACCATGTGCACGCTTGGGACCTGAGGACCAAAAGAGGGCATCAGACTCCCTAGAACTCGAGTTGCGGGCATTTGTGGGAAGACTTGTAGGTGCTGGGAATTGAACCAATGTCTACTGGAAGAGCAGCCAGTACTCTCAACATCTGAACCATCTCTCCAGTCCTGCATTAGTGTTTGAGGTAGAATTCTACTCATGAAAGTGGTCTAGAGACTCTCAAGCTGTATAAAACACAAAATGCAAAGAGGAGGTAAAATAGCAAATATACTCCATAAAATGTCTAACCAAGGAGTCAGGAAATTATGGGATGAAGAGGAGAGGCATCCTCTCCTTTGTAAAATGTAATTGCTTTTTTAGTTTTCAGGTAAACTGAGTTCTTTTATACTCAGGTAAGTTTGATTGCTCTTCCATGTGGGGGTTAAAATCATGGATCAGATGGAGCCATTTTGGGCTTGGCTGCTGTCTTTTCTATTTTGCCCTGCCCTCTTTCTTGGCAGTCTCGGATCTAATGTCTTCTTTTGGCTCTAAGAACTGTACATATGGTTTACATGAATATTCTTGTCTTACACTTGTCTGTGAACCTGTCATGGGGAAGTGTGAAGGGCAGAAGTCATAGTCAGATGTCTCAAGTCCAAGGCAAATGGACTTAACCCATAACGTCACGCCTGATCTCCAAGCTAAGAAAAACCAGACTCACGGGCAGCTGTTGTCATTATCTCCTTATGCTTCTGAAAATCAGTTGCCTGTATTCCCGAAGCCACTCTGTCCTGATTTTTCAAACACTCACAGTCATGTGAAAGATGGTTTATTAGTTGTTTTCCACAACTAATACTTCTTTCAAAATTTTGTATAACACAATTGTGTTCTATTGCCCAGTGAGCTCTCTACACTCACTAACACAAGGGTAGAGTCTTTGGCAGCCAATGAGAAATCACAGTAGGTGAAAACCACAGGTATCTAAGACGCTGTCTCAATCCACAGCAATCTATTCTAAGATCAGTCTTGAACTTGGGCACCTTCATTTTGACCTCATAAAATTTCTGTTATCATCTGCCCCCTCTGGTGGTTGGGTAAAAAAAAAAACCCTGCATCTTGTTGGGGAAACAAATCAAGACAGAAGGTGCTTAGCTTCAATTGTCAGCTTGATACAACTTGGGATCACTGGGAAATAGAGTCTCAGTGAGGTATTGTCGACACTGACGACAGAGTCTCAATGAGGTATTGTCTATACTGGGTAGCTGTGTGAGCGTGCTTGTGGAAAAGAGACATGGAAAGTTAGCTGAGCTAGACAGGTCTCTGCCACTGCAGGCAGCACCAATCCCTGCGCAGGTGTCCTGGACCGTGTAGTAGTGGAGAAACTAAGGTACACATCAGCAAGCGAGTGAGCTTATATGCATGTGTTTATTTCTACTCTTGCCATATCACTAGATATTTGGAGTTTCTGCCTCCATTTCCCAAAACAAAGGGCAGCAATCTGGAATCATAAGCTGGAATAAGCCCCTTTCTCCCCTAAGCTGTGTTTTGACAGGACATCTGATCACACAACAACAAGTCAAGCTAGAGCAGCACAGTAAGGAAATGATGCCATTTTCAGTGTTATTTTAGTGACAGGTCCATGCAGTACATTCTTAGTCCTGTTTTTATAAATGCAGGGGAATCTGGGGGTGAAAGAAATTAATCTGGCATACGATGTCTATACACTGCCAAAGTCTGTGTTTGTCTCTCCATCTCACGTAGGATGGAAGACAGCAATAGACGACTTAGTCACTGATGTTTTGTACTAACGTAACCCTCCATTGGCTTAAAGCAAAGTCATCATTCCTTACAGGCTATCTGGCTCAGCAAAGGACATGAGTGTATGTGGTCACTTTTCAAATTCTCTCTTTTAAAAACTGACATTATATAAATATTTACCATTCCCTTAACTGGGGTAGTTCAGAGACTATAAAGAACACAGAAGGATTTTTGCTTTGGGGGCTACTTTTGTTGTGACTGACTGAAACATTGTGAGAAGTTAAATTTCATTTGGAACATAAACAAACCGAAAAGTCCAGACAATAGAGGCTGGTTCTGACTCTCAGCAGAAAGCTAATTCTACCAAGTGTCTGGAACACAATGAACATACCGTCCTGACCTCCAGCCATCTGTTGGCAGCTGAGAGAAATAAGTAGGCAATGTTGTTTGTGTCTGTCAGCTCTAGCATGCGTTGCTTGAATCTGGTTTCATGCCTGCAAAGAACAACAACAACAACAACAAAAACACTATGATGTTAGCCACCTAACAGGAGAAGTAGTAAAAAAGCCAGACATGCTTAACTACCACACAGTTTGCTCAACAGAGTGACACGTGGATGGGACGGATGAGTGGTAAGTGAACTCCAGAGCCACCCTGCTGCATTCTGGGTGGAGCCCAAGAGGTCAAGTGTTTGCTCTCTTTTCATGCCACAACTAGGAAGCCGTTGCCACAGCAAACCTTTATGAAAGGGTACTTCACAATTCTACAAGATTGGAGGAGCCTTGTAAACAAGACCTGACCTATGTCACAAGGGCTACAGAAATCACAATATCTTCTACTTTTACTTAAAGCATTTATTTAATTTTCCAAATGCTATTGAGTTGGGCTGGATGAGAACTGGTGAAGAAAAGAAAGCTAGGCATCTATAGCAGGTAAACATATTCCTTCATGTTTATAGGGTCATTGTCAGTAGACCCTGTGTTGAGCTGGTCATCTGCAAGGCCCCTTGTTGTGGGATTTCGATCCCTATAGCCAATGGCTTTTAGGGATTATGAATCCTAGAGCATGGGATTTTGACTGCAGATGTGACACTTTAGAAACTCAGGCTGATCCTCTCAGTTGGTTGTGGTGCACTATGATGGTAGGATTTGCTGAAGGAGGCAGGAGCACAAGAAAGCAGGACCCTCTCCCTAAGCTTATAAATCGTCAAGTCTGCAGACAAATATCTTTAGGGATGAAGCTGAGCTTCTCAGGTAAACAAGGCATTGTAAGTACCCCAAGTGACATGAAAGAAAGTCTGCTATCATCCAGGGCTGGGCAGGTTTCTCACCCCAATGGTCATGGTAATAGAGAGAATGATCCATGAAAAACTAAGCTCATTCTTGCTGTCCAACATAATCAAATAAAATTCTGTCTAGTCTGTTTTATGAGCAGAACTAGGAACAGCTTTCACTGAAGCATATATTGTGTATAAGCGTGTTTCACCCTACGTCCCAATCTCTTGCACTACCATGCACAAATAATACATGAAGTGTAAATTTTTTAAGAAACCAAGAAGATCCTCATGTACTTGATCATATACATGTTAAAAAGCATCTTTCCTAAATAGCAAAAATATCCTTATTTTGGAATTATTTTCCTCGAATAATGGAAACAAGAGAGGACTGGAAAACAACTGGTTTGAACGTTGGTTACACGCCCAGTTGAGTTTGCTTCTTTCCTCTCTGTGGTCATGGCTGCTCTGACATAACCCATCCACAGGTCATTTTTGTAAGGAATTTCTGACCCACTCCTAAGTCTCATTTCCTAAGAGTCCCCCACTCCTGTAAAAACTTCCAGTAAAATTGCAAAACTTAAATAACTCATCACTTGTATCAAAGAACGGAGAAGTCCTGGGTGGGGTGGCTTTTGGCCCACCATCAGAGTCCATTCAGGCCAATATAAAGCAGATACTTGGTATCTCTCCAATCAAGCTGATCATTCCAGTATGCCAAGCCAGATAGATAATTTGGTCAGACAGCAATGTCTGCTCTACAGTGATCAGATAACTTGGGAGTGAGAGCCAAAGCATTACTTCACTTTGAGTTCTGTAGCCTTGAACTAAATGCCACGTCCAGGGGGACCTGTGCTGAAGAACAGCAGCACTGTGGCTTGGGACTAAGCTGTTCAAGGAACACATCTGCCTTCAGGATGACCTTGACAGTGGCTATAGTGACTTACTAATCGGTGTATGGTGTACGAGGTTGTAGGATGACAGCAACAGGGGCGACAAACTGTGAAGATTGTTTGTAAGGGTCCCACTTCTGTGCATGCCAGGGGCATGTCAGGTGGAACTGCTTGCTAGGAGAGCTTGGCTATATTTACATCTATTCACTCAGATGCATTTAGCCAGTGGCTGTTCTCCACACTGTGCTAGACTCTGGAGACACCCAATGTCTTTCTCAGGATGGGAGAAACTATACTAAGTAGTGAAGCTGGTGCAGCTGGGACCCTCCTTTAACAGCCCCAAGAACATAAAGGGGAAATGAACATTGCAAGATCTGAATAGGGTACCCCAGGTAGGGGGTGGGGAGAGGGAAGGGCTAAACCAGGCTTTCCAGAGTACAGGGAAAATACCCAGTGTAGTTTTAGGGGATGACATTGGGCTCCTCAGGTGAACAGGCCTTGTAAATACCCGAATGACAAGAGACAACACAGAAGCGAGGAAATCCAGTGCCTTCCTGGACGGGGCAGGCTTCTCTCCCCACTGGACAAAAGCATCCAGGAGGCTCAAAGCTTGGGAGTCATATTCCAAATGAAAAACTAAACCTTGGTGCTGACAGCGTGCTCACTCTGGGACCTTCTTCCTGCTGTGGCTGTGGAGTTTCATCTCTAACACTCCACACGTTTGTAGGGAACTGGCAACAGCCTGAATCAGGAGGGAGAAGGAAGGGTGAAATGCTGTGAGCATTCTTGCTCTGTTTCCATTTGGCAAGAAACCTGCTGTTTTCCTCATGGAAATTTTGACACACTCAGCCTGCATCTTTTCATTCGCATGCGGCCCATCTTCTGAACATTCTTAGACCTTTATTCTGTCAGACAGAAAAATAATAAAAAAGCAATGGCAAAGGTCACTGACAACTTAGTCTAATTTAGCTGCAATACTTTCCTTGTAAATGAGTAGAGGTTTACTGCTTCCTGTGAGTGCACCCTGAGCCCTGGGCGCAGAGGGAACACAAGATCCAATCAGTAAAGATGACTTTGAGAGATGGCCCAGGGAACACTGAGTAGACATGGAAAGGAGAAGATATGGGGAATCATGTGCTCTTGTAGTTAACCCTCCAGTCGCCCAACATTCTGACTTCACTCCTCCTTAACCAGGGCTGTTCTGGTTAAGGTCATCCCTAGCACTGGCGCTTCTTATCCAGAGAACACCTTTATTTCTTTGTCTTCTTTTGTGTTTTTACCATTGTTGTCCATTCAATATTTTAACAAGCTCACTTGTCCGATTGCAGTCAAAACCCATTATTTTTTCAAGCTGCACAGAGCCTTTCTGATCAGTTCTTTATTTTTGTGAAATTCTCAGGTAATTAAGCACTTCCCACTGTCCTGAACTTTTACCTCTTCATGTGGTTTAGTTTCTCAACTAGTCTGAATTTCACTCCCTTGGTAGGAAGATGAGATCTTCCATGAGAAGTGGCATTTGGACTTATTTCATGTCTGAAGTCTTTGAAAAGGATGACCAATCTTAATTAAAGTCCATCACAATGATGCAACTTATAATACTGTCGTTCCAACAGCCTCCTAGCATCTTCTTACCACTAGCCTCAGCCGCTCTGATTAATCCTTTATGAGTTAGCTATTCTAATTAATACAACTTTGATTGGATCAGTTTCCTGTTGAGATTCTTCAACAACTCTACAACACAGAAAGGAAAAAGTCCAAGTTCCATACAGAGGCGCTCATTCGATATCTGTTAGTATCATCCCCCTTGTGTTCAAATTTCATGGAGATGACCTCCACCACTGTGTTCATTTAATACACGGTTTGATTTTTACATGAAATAGAAATCTTCATGCCTTTTCCTCTGAATGCACTGTCTCCTTTCCTTCCAGCTCAACTGCACTTCATTCAAAGGCCCATTGTCCTATAGGTGCTTCCATCTTTTTTATATACAAGGTGCCTACTCAACCCTTTGACACAGTTGCCTGTGTGGTGACTCCATAGATGTCACTATACTTACTGTCATCTTTGTCTTTAAACCCTCTCTCTTGTGTGGTGACCTCTTAGGATTGAGCCTACACTAGCCCATTAGGTGACTATATAGACATTTCCCAAATCACTGTAAACTCACTGTGAAAAATCCTGCTCTCTCAGAACTCATTTTCTAGTCGGAAGAGACTGGATAATTAACATGCAAATGTTTTTTAATAAAACAGATAATGAAAATATACTCAGGACTGTGTTCCTGACTGGCCGGCAGAAGCCCCAGAAAGGGAGCACAGACACTCCTCAACCTCCTAAATTTTCTGGTCGTTCTGCAGGGGCTTATCTCCCCAGCTACTGCCTCTCTCTTCCTATCCCACCCCAGCTTGCTCCCAGGCACCTCTTCCCTTCTCCGGGGTCAGAAGATCACCCAACTCAGCCTGTTTGGGGGCTGGGATGGGGTGGTGAGTGCAACCAGGCAGGAGTTC
>LOEQ01004400.1:67020-93984 GCA_001685075.1 Bramus lutescens | reverse complement strand
AGCAGCAGCAACCTCAACTGTGATGAACACAAATTCCCCCAATGTGGCCAAATGTCTCCTAAGAGGCAGAATTCACCCTGGAGAACAGGTGACACTCTGCCCTGACATATAACAATCAAAGTGAAAGCTATTTCTGGAGGACCCTCCTCCAAGTTATTCTAGGGGTACAGGGGTGTGTGTGTGTGCATGTGCACGGGTGTGTGTGAGTGCATATATCCATGCATTCATGGGTAGACCAGAGGACATTGTGTGCTTCCTCCATTACTGTCCCTCTTNTTTTGATGAAGGGTCTTTCATTGAATTTGGAGCCTACCAATTTAAATAAACAGCTGGACAGCAAGCTCTGAGGATCCTCCTGTCTCTACTTCCCAGATCTGGGATTACAAATGTATATGTAATCACACACACACACACACACACACACACACACACAGAGCTATGCCTGTCTTTTTATGTTGAGTCCTAGCAGTCTAAATTCAGCTTCTCACACTTGAAAAGCAAGCATTTTACCTCCTCCCCAGTCCTGTGGAGGAATAACTCTCCAGCTTCAGATTGGAATTCCAGGCAGGTGCTGGATTCTGTCTGTCTTCCTCTGGCCTCCATTTTACTTTGCAGCTGACTTTGTCATGGCCACGCCCTAGCTTGTTCCACATCTCCCGTGCTTGATAGATGCCCTACCATCTGTCTTTGATTAGGAAGCTAATCATCCCTTCATCTCTAAATGCAACTGAATAGACTTTCTTCCTGGCTCGCTCAAACAATATTGCTACCCTACTCAGCCTACTGTGTTCTCTCTCTCTCTCTCTCTCTCTCTCTCTCTCTCTCATTTTGATTCCAGATCCTGATTCTTCTTTTCAAAGAAAACAGTAAATTGTCCTGTTCCTGACAATGACAGCATATTATTTCCCCCTGGCATTTAGATCGCTAAAATGACGTTAATTGGGGGTCCCCTCAGGATGCTCCTCATCAACCCTTGCAACCTGCTTCTCTGGGCACACCACTGCACACTGTGAGATGTTTCTTAACACCCTGAGTTCCATGAGCCTGTTATCCTTATTCTCTGCAGAGATTTTCACAGGGGTTTTCCTTGGTCAGGTGTGGTGATACCTTGTTTGTGATCTAACAAATAAAGCTTGTCTGGGGATCAGAGTGCAGAGCTAGCCACACTAGTCAGCCAGACAAGCCAGGCAGTGATGGCACACACCTTTTATCTCAGCACTAGGCTGGTGGATATTTGTGAGTTCAAGGCCACTCTGGGCTGCATACTGAATCAGTCTAAAAGAAAAACAGAGATCACACCTTTGATCCCAGTACTTGGGAGGTAGAGACAGGAGTGATATGGCTGGGCAGAGAGAGGAATCTAAGCTGGGAGGAAACAGGAGTTCAGAGCATCCAGTCTGAGGAATCATGGACACAGGATCTTGTGCTTTTCGTCTGAAGATTTGGTAGAGGTAAGGACTCTAGTGGCTCGCTCCTTTACTTCTCTGATCTTTCAGCATTTACCCTGATTTCTGACTCCAGGTTTTTATTAATAAGACCAACTAGAATTCTCATAACATGGGTGGGGTAGGGATTTGCTTTTGAGATCTTCAGAAAGTCACCAGACAAAGAACTTTGAGAAGAGTGTGGCCTTTTGACTTTCTTTCCACTACAGAAGTATAGATTTTATTTTTCTTTCTTAAAAAATACAATTGACTTTCTGATTTTTAAGAAACTGACTAACATAACTGCTTTATTTTTTAAAGCTCATTCCTGGCCACTGTACTAAATTCTGGATATATTTCAGGCCAAACTCCAAAGCAAAAGTGCTCAAAGATTTGAAAATTCAATGTCTTATTTCTTTTCGCAATCACAAAATGAACCAATTTCCAGGTTCTGGTTTCCAAGTCTATTATTGCACCATTTAGTATGGTTGAAATGCAGTACAGCTACTCTAAAGGTGGACCTGGCTTTTAATCCCATCAGTACCATTAATACATGCTGTACAGCTCAGGCAAATTATTTGACTTCTCTAGGTCCCCGTTCTCTCTTCTGTAAAAATGAGAAAATCCTTTCTGTGCTTACTCATCGTGACTTTCCATGAGAACTAAGTGAGAGTGTTAAAAAAAAATCTTTGTGGAGTATGAAGAAGATAAAAATAGTGTCTTTTTCTTTCTGTTGAGCTCCATCCACCATCACGGCCACTCCAGACACACCCAGTGACTCCAGCCAGAGCTCAGAGCTTTGTTTTCTTCAAAGCCACCTTGGCTTTTGTGTTGACCGTGATTGTCTGATGGTAGGCAATGCATGAAAATGGTCTTACCACTCACGAGAAAAGAAGAGATCAATCGGAAAAGGAAGAAAAGTCTCAAGCCTTGATAAACAGTTCATTCAACTTGTAGCTACACACATAATTCCAAATGATTCCGAGTCAAAATTCAGGTACCCATTCATCCAGAAGAGAATATAAGACAGGACCAGCCGGGGGCTTGAGAGGTAGCTCCATGGGGAAGAGTGCTTGCTGTACAAAGAAGAAGGGTCTGAGTCTGTATCTCAGCACCCACATAAAAATCCAGGGGTGGACATTCACACCCAGCATTGGGTGTGGGTGGTGGAGACAGGAACAATGATGGTGCGTGTGGTTGTCAGCCTGCATCAGGGTTCAGTGAGAGATTCTCTCTCAAGGGAATAAAGCAGAGAGAGACAGAACAAGACATTGAGTGTGCTCTTCTAGTCACTACACATGTGCCTGTGACTGTGTACTCCTAGTAGACACACACGCATGCATGCACGCACACGAGCACACACACACACACACACACACACACACCATGCATGCAATACATACTGGACACAAAGTAAATAAACAAGCAAATAACAAATAAGTAAATAGTAAAATATAGTAAGTTCAAAGTAGACTGTTCAATAACTGTATGCAAAGACCCAAATTATCTTGAGCTTCGGAAGAGGCTGTCGCAGAGCCCCGTGCATCCCACGAAGCACAGAGCTTCCTTCAGGGCATTTCTGGTAATTCATGGACCGCTCTGACCCTTCTTACCTTCTCCAGTTCTTGATCTTGTCGATTCATGAGAGTTTTCCAGTGCTCATAAAGCTCCACGTCCTTGGTCTGAATGTCTTTCAAAGTCCCTTCTCGTAGCACATTCCCGTCCTTCATGGCTATGATCTGAGGAAAGAGACCATGAGCAGAAACCTAGCAGAACCTGGAAGCGGCCCAATGACTTCGCTGTGTCTCAGGGAGTATGTCTTGGTGTCTAAGATATGACTGTAACACAAACCCAGGAAGTCTCACCCAGTCCGCGTGGGTCAGGTACTGCAACTTGTGAGTCACAAGGACAACCGTCCTCTTGTCGTCCTGGAGGAACTTCAGAATTCCTTCCTGCATCAGGTGATCACTCAGGTGGATATCCAGGGCAGAGAACGGGTCGTCCTGCAGCAGTTAGAGTGGAAAGGGAGAGGAGCGGGCCCCGTACTCAGTTCTGCTAAAAGTTCTCAAAGAACCAGTTAAACCAGAGAAACAGCAACATGACCCAGGCTTTCGGTGAAGAAATGAGGGTGCCTGGGACATAACTTTTTTGTTTTATTTATTTCTCTGTTGTTCTCCTACATGTTTACTATGCAAACCAGTGTCTACATAATCTGGGCCCAAGGAAAGGATGACTGGATTCCTATCCCATCAGTTCTACATAGTGGGGTGCATACTCACAAATGTAGAAATATAACTCTGAAAGAATTTAGCACACTCCTGTTACCCATACACATAAACCTGATTGATTATGTAGACAGGGAAATAAAGCAACTATATTTACATGTTAGAGTAAGTTTAAATATACAGCCATTACAAAGAGTAACATAATTAGCTCAGTATTTATTCAGTATTCAGCTATTCTCTGCTCAATGAACAGAAACACTAAGTGATGATTTTAATTAAAGTATTTAAGAACAACCTCATGAAAATTAAACATTAGTAAAGTAATTAAACAACTACTTTTTTAGATATCATAATAACAGATAAATAGGTAAATTAATGAATATCCTCAGATGGCTTTTATATAAATACATTTTGTAGCTGACATTAGCCTATAGTAGTTTATTTAAACCATTCAAATACAGGAATATTTAGATAATGGAATAGTTAGCAAGGCAATTGTCATTATATATGTATGTGTATGCAGATACCTAACAAATACAGGCATAAATATATGTTTATATGTTATCTGGGTAATTAAATTTATTTTTAAAAGTAAAGAAATGAAATTGATTAGTGACAGAATGTTCTAGAATATTCCAAAATATTTTTTCATGATATTGAAATGTTTAAAAAATCATTCTTAACCTTTAGTTTATTTTTATTAATACCAACTCTTTCTAAGACACTCCATGAACTAGAACATCAAAGACATGAATCTGTCTCCCGGCAGCCCAATAACTTGCTGTTAAAAATTGTCACAGGTACGCTGGGCAGTGGTGGCACACACCTTTAATCTTAATCCCAGCACTTGGGAAGCAGAGACTGGTGGACCTCTGTGAGTTCGAGGCCAGCCTGGTCTACAAGAGCTAGTGTCAGAACAGGCTCCAAACCTACAGAGAAACCCTGTCTCGAAAAAACAAAAAAAAATTGTCACAGGTGGCTCTGGAGAGATGTCTTAGAGGCTAAGAGCCCTAGCTGCTTTTCTAGAAGACAGATTACTTGAAAATGATAGCTTCTGTAGCAACATAAATCATTCTAAGATATACTGTTCCCGTGCTGGTAGAGACTTGAACTCTCTTTCAAGACACTGGCAGGGTTTACCTCCTTCTCCCAGCAACAATGCTGCAAGAGTTTAATTGCAAGGTTTACTAGCCAAACACTGGTTTTGAAAATTCAGATAACTATTATAGGGGATGAATTGATTGCTCTTGACAAGACTTCTGTTTCTGGTTTCTGTAAGACCCAGAGCATCTTCGGTTGTACAGATCAAATATCCCAAATTGTTTGTATAAGAAATTATTCATATGGAAAAGGATATGCTACAAATGAGTTTTTACAGGAACTCATGTTTGCTTTCTGTACAATTCTGAATTGAAATATCATGAGACAGCAAGCAGAGTACTGGAAATGAGAGAGCTGGAATGTAGTTACAATCTCTCCTCTCTCTCTCTCTGTTCTGGGCAGTGTATGTTCCAACTGGCACTTCATTTGTAAAATGACAGGCATACTAAAGGGACCTGTCAGAAAATTCATCAGACTGATGCAAAGATCCAATAAAATAATGTGGTGTTTCATGAAATCTCTTTAAAGTGATGTTCTACTGTTACTGTCTTCTAAACCAAGTCATAGTGGATTGACAGGTTATGTCTCTCTCTAAAATGCCATGGTGACAGCTATGTGTCTCTGGGACTCAGCACAAAGGAAGTCAGGCTGATTCAAAGGCCAGCTCCAGTCAGCCAGGGAGGTACTCGGGTCAGCCATCCCAGCTACTCAGAGGTTGAGGCAAAAAGGTTACAAATTCAAGGTGTGTCTGACCCATAGAAGGAGTACAAAGCCAGCTTAGTAACTTAGCAATATTTTGTCTCAAAATAAAAAGAAGGTTGAGGACATAGCTCAGTGGCGGAGCGCTTGCCCACCAATCTGAAGACTGGGGGAAACACAAGGTGTGGAATCAAGTTACTTTACATGGTAGAATAATTATTTCTAAATCTAACCTTGGAAGGAAATCTCAGTGGGAGAAAGGGGGGTCGTCTAGATCAGGTTGACCCCTGGGCAGCTCTGTGGGGAATTATCTTGATTATATTAACTGGTACGGGAGGACCCAGCCTCCAACGGGTGACATCATTCCCTATGTTAGTCTTCAGGATTAACTTGAAATAATTCCAATTATCTAGATTCTTCTTCTAAATGAGTTCAAATTCAGCAGGAAACTCTAACATCAACCAATGTTTTGAAGAGGTTCAAGAGATACAGGGGAACTAATGTCTTAAACGGTGGTTTTCAACCCTTGTAATGTTGTGACCCTTTAACACAGTTCCTCATGTTGCAGTGACCCCCAACCATAAAATCATTTTTGTTGCTACTTCATAACTGTAACTTTGTTATTGTTATGAATCATAATATAAATATCTGTGTCTTCCAGTGGTCTTAGATGACCTCTGTGGAAGGGTCATTTGGCCTGCAAAGGAGTCTTGACTCACAGATTGAGGGTTCTAAACTCTCTACAAGCAGATTTACAAATGAAGGCTAATGATGTCCCAGGAGAGGAACAAACTTACATTCTCTGCTGGACTCTAAAATTCCCAGTTTATATATATGTTGTTATTTTGACCTCTGCCTCCTATATAAACTAAAGCAGATCAAAATCATAACCAACACAATCAAATTCTATGAATATATAAAATCTCCTGAAGCATCTTCAAGGCATTGGTGCTATTGGTGTGAGCTAGCCTCGAACTCACAGAGATCCACCTGCCCTTGTCTACCGAGTGCTGGGATTAAAGGTGTATGCTACTACCGCCCAGCAAAGATTGCTATCATTTTAGGAATCATTACATATAACGCTTATCTACAGCCTGAGATGCTTATGATTAGAACAGAGTATCTATTTAGATGCTCCTATGTTCACCAAGAGTCTATTTTCTGAGCCTTATCTCTTTGCCATGAAACAAAAGGAGAAGATTCTGCCCAATTTTCCAACATCATCCATACTCCTTCTTTAATGATTCTCCTGGCCAAGAAACCCAGAAAAACAACTACCTCTAGGGACTGTCAAATCAGTTCAGATCAGATGGTGGTTACCACCAAGCCTGACGACCAAGCCTCAGTTGGATCCTTAGGGCCAAGATGTTGAAAGGAGAGAAATAACTGAGTAATTTGTCCTCCGACTTCCACACATGCACTGTGACAAACAAGCTCTGCCTCCTCTTCCCACACAAAATGAATAAATAATGCATAAAGCTTCAAAAGATACTGCCTAAAGTGCCTCGGTGCTTTTTATTGTAATTTCATGGGCACCAACCTGGAGCCACTGACTCTCAGTTCTGTATGCTGAGTCACTGAACTGCACTGTGAGGATTTGCCTACTCTGTACTCTGTAATTCCATTAAACCAGCTTTCCTTCAGTTGTCCGGCTTGGCTTTTTAAAGACCCACTTGTCCAGAGGGAGAAATCAAGGAATAAATAAAATTGAAGTTCATATTCTTACCAAGAAGACAATATTGGTGTTTTGGTAGAGCGCTCGGGCCACACAGATCCTTTGCCTCTGGCCCCCACTCAGGTTGATGCCCTTGAAAAGAAATACCAGAAACACCCATTTTCATCATTAATATGGGATCTGATGGTAAAGATCAGCTCTAAAATGCAAGTCTCTCTAAACTTTTAACATGACTAATAATTCTCTCCACTGCAATGCTTGATGTATGTCCATAGTCTTTGACCAGTCACACCATTTCTCCTCTCACTCTGTGAGCTCCGCTGAGTAAGAGCATGAATAACCAGCTCTCTTGGTGGGTGCCAAAGACAAGCAATTCCAAAGTTTTAAGTTTTCACATTGTCTATACTTTGACACATACCTCGTTTTACAGAGTTTTTTATTTTATTTTTAATTATGCGTGTTTCTGTGTGGGTAAATGCACATGAGGGTAAGATGCCTGTAGTCAGAGGAGGGAATCAGATAGCTCAGAGTTGGAGTTACTGGAGGTTGTAAGCTGCCTAGATGGGCGGTCAGAACCGAACTTGGGTCTTCTGCAAGAGAAGCAAAAGTTCTCTGCTGCTGAGCCAACCCAGCTCTCAACACATACCACTTCCATTTGATTTTATAAGTTTTACCAAATATCACTTCACAACAATAGTTTTTATGATGAAATATTAATGATAATTAATAATAGCATTAACTTATTACCTAGTTTTACCAGGTTGGCATATGTGACTTTATCATTTTCTCTATTTTATTCCTCAAAGAAGGTCCAGCAGATCAAGGTTGTTATCATTTTACACCTGTGGATGCTTTCACTCAGAGACATGAAGCCGCTGCTGCTCTTAAATGAGTCATGATGTTGTGATAGAAAATACTCATTAAGAAGGTGGCTGGGCCTAAGCAGCTAATACTGACTATGTTTGGGAAATTTCTCAGTTGTTTAGCCTTCGTATCCTCAGTTGTACTGTGCAGAGGACAAAATCACTCACAACATCAATTTATTATCACAGTAGATAGTACACATTTGCCTTTCTTTCAGGACAATTTTGAACCTATAAGGGTTACGATTCTTGTTAGTCATTAGTGTGATAAAGATGGCAGGTCTAAATGTTTTCATCTGCCAGAATAACATGATGTCAACATAAAATAGGAGAGTGAAAGACAAATAACACTTTAACAAAATAATAGATGTTGGTGTGATGGACTGGAAGAAATTATCAGACACAATCTCAGTTTCCAAAGCAATTCACATCAGCAGAACCAGGAAGGCAGAGTATGCTTGGTCAGAGCCACACTCTCCCACCCCCACTTACTGCCACAAGTCCCGAGCGGCTAGCACAATATGACTTGCACAGTAGGCAATGGGTACTTAAAGGACAGTAGTGTCAAAGAATGCCTGTCCTTATAGTTTGGTGCCTGTCACTGGGACAACACACAATTCCTAAGCCCCCAGACATCCCTATGCTCTTCTGAGGATTAAAGACAAGCAGACAACTTTTCTCTCTTTTCTTCTGTGCATTGCTTAGTTCAGTTACATGTAGCTCACCCTCTCTCCAATTTCAGTTTGGTCTCCAAACGGTAACAAATCAATATCTGGCTGAAGAGAGCAGGCATCGGTAACAGCTTTGTACCTTCAGGAGAAATTATATTCAGGGTCTTTTGAAATACAGATGTTCCCTCAAATGTATTACAGACTCTGACAATAGCCACCCTCCCCTCTTCTCTGTACCTCCCCTTTCTTTCCTTACCTTCCCCATCCCTTCTTCCCTTCCTTTATTCTCCTAGTCCCCTTCTACTCTCAAGTCACATTTATGGGGAAAAGGTTTTGTTATCTATTTTAAAGGAAACGAGGATCCAAAAATGTAACAAAACATGTACTGTTTGTCCTTCTGAGTTTGGCTTATGTGACTTAGTAGCTTCAGCTGTACCCATTCTCCAGCAAAGAATATAATTCTCTTCTTCTTATTTATGATGAATAAACTCATCTATGTAGATATACAGTATTCATTCACTGGTTTAGTTTTGAGGCTTGTTGTTCATTATTCCCTTGTTGCCCACAACCCCAAGTTCAGTATCTTAGGTTGGAATAAATGTTGACTGAGTACGTTAGTGCGACCCTCGACTAGGAAAGTGTGAGTTTCCATTTCTTCCTCTGTGAGCAATGATAGCGGTGTGAGGTTATACATACATTAAATAACTAGATTTTTTTCATTCATAGTTTATATCTAAGACATCACTTTGTACTTAAAAATTATAGCCACGTTTATTTGTCTGTTAAAAAATTAAAGCTAGCCAGATGGTAATAGAACATGCCTTAATTAATTAACTAATTCCAAAACTTGGGAGGCAGAGACAGGTGGATCTCTGTGAATTCAAGGCCAGTCTACTCCAAAGCAAGTTCCAGGACAGGCTCCAAAGCTACAGAGAAACCCTGTCTTGAAAAACCAAACCAAACCAAAACAAACTAAGCAGAAAGCTAGCATCTGCAAAAGAGGATCAAGGCAAACACACGGAGAACTGGGCTTTCTCAGGCACTGTCAGTGGAGAGGGAACTAGCTGCAACATGAGAAAAACAATAACCACTCCATAAAGGAATGTAGAAATTTGTCAGGGGGAAAAAAGGAGCAAAATGAAGCTTAAAGGAGATCTGATGGTGAGACAGTTCATGATATCTGTGAGGTACGGAAGGAGGTCGTCCCTCATAGCCAAGCACAGGCTAAGTGGCTGCCCTCAAATATTGCTGTGTATGTTAAGGGAGTAGAAACAGAAGGTTTTATGTTAAGGGAGGAGAAACAGAAGGGAAGGGGATTGGTAGTACTCAAATTTAATTAATTACATAAAGATGGGGTTAGAACACAGGTGAATTAAATATAGAGAAGCAAAGGTCTTGGAGACGCTGGAGAAATTATCAACAATTTAGTTATTGTGTGCATGTTCACGTGTGCAAGTGTCTTCCTATGTTCATTTTGTGCAGGTATATGTGTGTGCATGCTTATGTGTGTGTGTATGTCCATGTATGTGCAAGTTTTGTGTGTGCATGCCCATTGTGTGTAGCTGCATGTGTCTATTTGAAAGTCAGGACAACTTCAGGTGTCATTCCTCAGGTACTTTCCACCTTCTTTTTTATTTGTTGGGCTGGATCTCAGTGAGTAGGTTAAGGCCAGCTGGACGGTGAGCCCTGGTGTTCATCCTGTCTGTCCTGCTTCTCTAGTGCTGGGAGCACAAAAGCATGTGACCATATCTAGATTGTTTTTTTACGTGGGTCCTAGAGATCAAATTCAGGTCCTCATATTTGCAAAGAAGACATTTTACTACTGGCTGAGCTATCTCCCTGGCTGTCAACCATTTACTGGTTCTAAAATATTCAAGTCAAACTTGATTCCTTCCCCATCTGCCTCCATTATTATTCTAGAACTTTTTTCTCAACCATCCACTCTTTTACACTTCTACTCTCTGATCCAAGCATGTATCTAAGTGATTCTTCCAAATACCCCCTTTACATCACTTTGACTCAATTCAGATTGTGTCTGCCTGTGTTTCTCTATCTAATCTGATGTTTTAACCTCAAAAGTTAACATTGCATTTTCTTGTAGCCCTTTCCATTTTTATTGTTAGTTGATATTTTATTTATTTGTTTGTTTGGGTTATTTCTAAAGCAGGATCCTATGTAACCAGGCTGGCCTTCCACTTGCTATTTAACCAAAGACGATCCTTCTGACATCACTGCCATCACAACATCCAAGTGTTGGGATTTCAGACATGCCCCATCCCTCCAACCTGTACCCCCTTTCTAAAGCCTGCAATTCCTTCTTGGAATACATACAATTACATTGAATGGGCTTTATAATCACCCCAACCTGGTTCACCCTTCTGAATCTCCTTTTGTCTGCCTGTTTCCAGAAAACTCAAATAATATATCCCAAGATGCCATGCTCCTTCCTTCTTTTCTTGTCAGTATTCCTCTCCTCTTGCCTAATCCTCTTTAACTTTCAAGATCTCGCCACTGTGAATGTGGCTCAAGGTACTGGACATCTTGTCTACCTTTCTATGGAAGATGGTAGAGAGGTGGTATAGGTCAACTCAACGTCATCACTAGGGGACTCCAAACTCACCATCCTTCCAGTTAACCCTCTTGATTCAGCATACTTGGGCATGTCCCTTTTTACCTACTCAAGAACAAACTACGCAGTTCCATCCCACTGTAACATACTCTTCCACTGTGACCTTTAGTTTTGTGCATTGCCTCCCAATGAGTAAACTGGTCCAAAATCATGGATCACAAGGGGTTGTTTCAGTTGTAAATTCCATATGTGCAAAGTTACCTCTGTCTGTTGAAAGGACTTCCAAAAGTGATGTTTTCCTCGACTGTAGCATTTAGAAGCCAGGGCTTCTGGGCAGCATAAGCCACAGAATACCTGCTCTTGCTGGGGAGAGGACAAACAACACCGATTACATGGGATGCTGTGCTAAGCATTTTAGTGTAACTATGGGCAATGAGAGCTGACAGAATATATCAGACACAGAAGTAGACAACTAAAAGCCAAGAAGGCCAAGACCCCCAACCTTAGAGGCATTTATTAAATAAGTCACTTAAATTATGGGGATCAGAATTTAATTAAAATATCATGCAATGAGTAAAATTTGATTCTCCTGTGTTGATGAAGTGTTTAATGTTATAAACTGTTAAGAGAAAATTTCTTTTCTGAATTAAAATTAAAGTGTTATTGATAATTCACTCTCTTTAGTAGTCACAGATATTTTGGCTTATACTGAACAAACTTTATGAAACAGTGAATTTTTATAATTACTTTTAAGAACCATGAATTAAAAACTAGAATTAGAGTGCACATTTGTGTTTAATTTCATAAGTATATTTTATCTATTTAAAATATTTCAAAATGAAGAATGATATCTAGAGAAGTCTATTTCAATGTTAAAACTATACATTTAAGGTCCATGTTTCAAAACATATAATATTTTTAGGGAGAGGAGTTGGAGGAGGGGTGAATACACTCAAAATAAATTATAGGAAATTCTCAAAGTACTAATAAAAAATTTTAAGAGAAAGACAGAAAGTAAATAAAACTATTAAATTCCTCACCTCTTTTCTATTTCTTTAACTTACAAATTGAGTTATATGCTTACACATTAGACATCAACTTGCAATCATTTCAAAATACATGAGCTGAAGAAACAGAAGATGAAGGACCAGGCTGGGGAAGGGAGAGGGTGAGCTTCAAATCAGATCTCCACAGTTAGTTCATAATATATCAGTTCTAATGATGGGATTACAGTTAACAGAGAATAAAGTTAAGAGGAAGAAATAAGAAAAGCTAAACAGTCATTGGGAAGCATGGCATCGTAGGGCTTTAGAGGACATTAAAGTCTAGTGTGACAGTCATCTTTTAGATACTTACATATGTGGGAAGGCAGTGGTTCCCAAGTCTGGCATGTCTCCTGTCCTTCCCCTTAGTCTGGGGAGTGTTTTTCTGATGTTGATATTCAAAGCCTCTTTGAGCTTTTGTTTTTTGTTTTGTTTTGTTTTGTGGTGGGCTGTTTATTTTTGGGTAGCTAAAGCACATTCAGATATTATTTGACATATAAACATTGCATGTATTGTTTCCATGAGTTTTTGTTTAATGAGCCCCCCAAGCTCCTTTACTAAAGACAGTTTGATTTTCAGCCAAACTTAAAAAGCGTGTGACCCATTGAGACAAAAACAGTTGACCCAATGAGCTACTTGCCAAATTTCTTTCTTTCTTTTTCTTTTTGATTTATTGAAAAAGGCTGTCACTCTAGCCTGGACTAATCTGGAGCTCAGTGTATAATGAGGAATGACCTAGAAATCAAGCCCATTCTCCTGCCTCAGGGTTACAGGCAAGGGGGTGACAAATTAATCCTTCAGCATCCTGCAAAGTTTGAGAACCACTGCTGTTGGAGATATGGTAGGTATCTTAAAAATGACTGTACACCAGCAGAATATGATGGGCAAGAGATTAAAGACTGACGGAGAAAGTTATTCTTATTAAACTTGGGTGAAAATAGAAATAATACCTTCGGGTTGCTTCAAAGGAAGGCTCAGATTCATTTACACTGTAAGTATGGCAAACAATGTTCATTAATTATGAACTGTGACCTTGAGAGGACGGGTGTGCACATAGGTATGAGATAAACGAACATCAGAAACATTCTTCCACTTGATTTCAAAGACAAGCCAGATAAATTATTTTCTTCTTGTCGATCTTCCTCAACAGGAGGCCACCAATCACCAAGCCTCTGGACGACAGCAGGCCCAGCTGTGTCCCACACAAACTGCTGCTTTGTGTAACATCTTGTAGTCTATGTCAAGTTCTGCTTCAGTTGGCTCTGGAAACTTGAGAAATTTCCCTAAAACCCATTGCCTATACATCTGTATGTCTAACTTCTTACCATCATCAAAATTTGATTTTAATCAATTTAAATTACTCTTGATGTCCTGAGACAGGATCAAAAGAAATACCTGGAGAGACTAAACCTGAAAGCGTCATGAATCCCAGGTATCATCCTCCAAGGATCGTGTATGAAAGTCAGACGTGAAGCAGGTCAAACTGCAATATCTGATCACGACTATGGAGTCATGTGAAATTCACAAAAGTGGGATTGTACTGATTCCATGTAGTTACACGTTAATTATGGGAGGGGGAACTACCTGAAGACTTTGTATTTGAATTTTGAAGCATTTAGTCTTACCCAAATTTTATTATTTTGAAAGATTTTTCTTCAGTTGATCTATGCAATTGATCTCATCCAAGAGTAAGTATTACGCTACTTCAGACAGTGCTCTACACTTTCAGTGAGAAAATATATATAATTACATTACCTACTGATAAATTTGTTTTAGAACTGGTAAGGGTCAGTTCCAATATTGCACACCACTGATGACATGATTGGTTGTTTAATAGAAGCAAAGAGTCATTAATATGAGACTAATAAAATACCAGACTATAAAAGGTCTCACCACAAGTATCCCCTGGTTTAAGTAATTCATGAAAAACAAATACTAAAGTACTCCATATCTCAATTCAGATATCAAAAGATTTGATCTTAATGTCTTTATAGTAATACTATTTAAGTCATCTATGAAAGAAAAGTAGATGTGCTGGAAGTTAGTGGGCTCATTTGTGCAATGTTCACCCAGATGGAAATGCCCACCACACAGCTGGATGGAGGCCTTGGAAACCACCAGTTTGCCCAGATAATGATCAACTAGATTTCCATTTGGTTCAATATCAATTAAAAAACTTAATGGAGCCAGAGAGATAACTCAGTGGGCTAAGTCTTGGCAGCCAAACTTGACTGACCTGAGTTCAAGGCCTGGGAACCATGTGGTACAAGGACAGGCACTCTTAAGTTGTTCTCTGAACTCCACCTGCACATTGTGGCATACACATCTCCCACACTAAATAGATAAATAAACAATTAAATGTATATTTGATCAGCTCCTGGTCCTGAGACTAGTGGAGACCCCATGAAAAGGAAGGTTCTTTCCTTCCTGCATGGTGCTGCACTGTTGTCAGAACACGACAAGCAGTAAGTACCAAGGTGAACAGGAATCTCCATGGAAACGCATTTCTGGTCATGTCTGTGCACGTGTTTACAGAGAATTTTAACTGAGGAGGCAAGATCCACCCTGAATGTGGGTGACAGCATCCCATTGGCTAAGATCTTGGGCTGATCAAAAGAACTGGGTGCCAGCACCCATGCTTCTCCACCACCCGAACACATATGCAGCGTTGTCAGCTGCTTCCTGCTCCTGCAGCCATGACTTCCCAATCATGATGAACTGTGCTCTTGAAATTTGATGAAAAAAATCTCTTCCTTTGGAAAGTTGATTTTTTCAGGTACTGTGGGAGCTCCTTCAGTCAACAGCCTTTGAGATACCAGCCCACTTGGGCGGGAACTCATATACTATAAATGCCAAGGTAAAGTGTGTGCTCACTCTTCCAGCTGCTGGATTCGGTTCCTGTTCTCCATTCGTGCAGAGGACTGTGATCTGTGAGTCTACCCCTAAATAAATAACCCTTTATTGTACTCAGTTCTGAGCTAGTGTGGGATTTCTTATTAGTGTCCATCTTCATCTGGTGCCCAATGTGGGGCTCGAACCTATGACCATGGGATTAGAGTCCCATGCTCTACCGACTGAGCTGGATGGCAGGACTGGGTGGGACAGAGGCCTCTGCCAACAGTCGGGTGAGGTGCTCACTCACAGATATAGGCAAAGTAACTAGTTAATGGAATTAGCAATGGAGCTGATGCAATGGGGAGGATGGAGAATGGGCCACACTAGGAAAATGCCTGGAGAACTTGAGGCCAGAGAAAGTGCATAGCAGATTCCTGTGCATTACTCTGCTCAGAGAAAGAACAGGCAAATCCAATATGGCCAAAACATGACATAGGCAGTGGACATGAGACCCACAAAGACAAGCAAATGAGAACGACTTAGACAGCGAAGGACTCATGAACCACTTTGCAGGGTTCTACAAAAACATCAGAAACTTCTACTTAAGAGAGAGGTTCAGTTGAGAAGCCGCACTCCAGTGAATCATAGGAACGGCAGGAATAGGAGGTAGGAAATACAAAGACCTCTGGAGGCTATCAGAACAGTGAGGGCAGTGCCCCTCAGAGAGCTGCGCTGAGCAGATAAAGATGCCCAGCTGCCTTCCTTGGCTTGCAGGGCTGGTGAGAGGGGAGTATGAAAGAGCAAGAGATAATGAGCACAGGAAGGGCAGTGACTGTGATGGGGGACAGCAGAGATTTTCAACATCAAATACACTCCGTTTGAGGTGCCAGGGAAGTTTCCAAATGACCTTGGCCATGAAGCAGAAATTAAAGCTCAAGGCGACCCAAGAAGGAAATGAAGACTTTGGAATGATTTCCTGTCTTAACATGTTTTAACATGTAAACTGTATATATTCCATCTTATTCTTTAAAATTGTGTATTGCTGGAAAATGTTGATAGAAAAGTCAAGAACAAACTTAGTTTTGATAATAACTCCTGAATATATTTTTAGATATTTTGGACCATAGCATATGTGTGTCCACACAACTAGGTAATTAATCTCAAGCCATGACATCCTTAAGTACATGGGATACATTGCAGGTATGACTTGACGTTGCTTTCCCATCACTTGGTGCTGTTACTAATTCTTTTCACATATGATGACTTCCTTGCTTAGTTTTCAGTAAAACTTGCAGTGTGGTTCTCCCCTTACCATGTAGTAAGTCACAGTGGCATGTGTCTGTAATGCCAGTTTCCAGGATGATGAGGAAGGAGGATCATGACTTTGAGGCTTGCCTGGGCTACATAATAAGCCCTCATCTTAGAAAGCCACCAAAAACAACCAGAAACCAAGCCACTCCTCATTATCCATTGCATAGATTTCTCTTCCTTGTCAATTTTTTTGGTGGTGGTGTTTTTGGGGATTCTGCCTTCCTCTGTCTTCTCCTTCTGTATTTACCAGATCATCACACACTTTCCCCAGACATCAGATTCCACTCTCCGTTCCAAGTCTTTTGTTCTCTTGTAAACAAAGGAGATTGTTAGAACCATTCACCAATCTTTTTTCAAAGTAATAAGGAAATGGAAACTGGAATTTTGTCATCTAACAAAATTGAGAGTGCAAAGAAAACAACTACTTAGATTATGAAATGCATCTCCATATTGTCATGATGCTTGTTTATTAAACCAATGATAATAATCATGATGGAAATGCCCAGAGTCAGATGGACTCAATTGGAGTGCAGGCCCAGAAAACTGAATAAGACCAAGGAAGAGCAGATTAGAAGTCCCTGGAGGCCTGAGAGAGAGGTTTCTAGTTCCCCTGTCACTTTCGTACAGATGTCAGTTTTGGTGGAACAATGATCAATGAAAACCAAGTAGCCTGCTGATGATGGCAACTGTTGCATCACATAATTTAACCCGTGGGATCTGCTTTCCCTCCAGAGCACAGGCTGACAGTGGGAAGGCAGACACTGCTCACTGTCTGACTGCACCGGCGTCATGATTTCCTGAGCTATCCTCTGAATGTCAGCAAACGGTTTCATGGCTACTGCCTTCTAGATTTTTTCCAACACAGATAAAATAGACTCTCAACTTTTCTCAGCTTCCTTCTTTTGCCAATGACACTTTTGCAAGCGAGAGTTCTAGGCCAAATTTCACAGCCAAGCGTTTCTCTCTCCTAACGTTTCAAGTGCAGTGTATGTAAAGGGCCCACAACCTTTAGTCCCTCAAAGACACCTGTGTGCATGAGCATCTGGCTACACTGCAGTGGAACTTGTAGCCACGAGTTCAAAACTGGACCCTTTACAACAAGGCTGCTCAACTTTAGTGCAAGCAGTAATGTTAGGATGACTCTTGGTTGTGGGGGCCTCACGATGCAGCTCAGGTTGCTTAGCAGATATCTCTGGTCTTAGCAACCAGAATAGCAGCAACATAGTTCTCAAACAAGCCTCCGTTCATTGCAAATTTCATGTAAAAAGAATCACACCTGGATAGGAATTCCTACACAACATTCTCATTTATTTATTTATTTGCTTATTAATTTATGTACGTGTATATCTGTTGGTTGATTTATTGGACAGAAGTTTCAGCTAGTTCTCTCATATACTGCCCATGAGGAAGCAACTAAGTAGGCCAAACTAATTTAACCTAGTTTGTTATTCAGCACTCAGTTCTGTACAAATATAGTCCCGTATCACTTTGTTACCTCAACCTGTTTGCAGAGCCCTGCATCACTGCCCTGGGTGATTGACCTCTCTCAGTGTTAATGGAGGTGTTTGCAAGTGTCTTGGCACATGAAGAGGCATGGAGAGGGGTCGCTTTCTCTTCACGGTCTTTTGAGCTGCATAGCACACTAGGCTGTTGGACACGTGTCTTCCCCAATACCTCTAGTGTCTAGCTTACACTAAATACGAAGAGAAATCGTTACTTCTCGGCCTCTTCTGAAGACTTTAGAAAACATCACTTGATATTTGTTCCCTGAACATTGAACCCTTGATGATATTTTTGCATTTAAGCTTTATAAATAGTATAAACTTTCCATAACTTATTTTATTACAGAATCAATTTTGTTATTTGAGTATTCCCTATTTACATTTAAAAGTTTGTCATGAACACCCTAACCTTTTATCTTAGCATGTGGTAGTTAACTACCACATTGAGTTGCTTTATAATTTTCATGACATTTGAGGTTTCCACCAGTTTTTGATATTTCTGTGATTTTTATTTTTATATATTTGCATATTTCAGAAATTCTATGACTCATGAAATAAAGGACTACCATTCTAGTCTTCCCTTGGAAGCTTTTCAGCTGTGTGAGAGAACAGAAATCCATTAAAAGCACTGTCCTAGATAGTGCAAACTGTCAACTTGATACAGCCTAGACTCAACTAAAAAAGGAATTCTCTTAATTAAGAGATCAGACTGCTCTCTGGGCAAATCTATGGGGGATTGTCTCAGCATTAATAGTCATAGACCCAGTCCACTGTCAGTAGCAGTATCCCCTGAGTGTGCAGCTCTGGGTTGTATAGGAGAACTAGCTAAGAATGAGCTAGGTGAAGAAGCAAGCATCATTCCTCTGTGGTTTCTACTACAAGTTCCTCCTTGATTCCCTGCCCTGACTTCCCTCTATGATGTGTGGTGACACAGAAGCCAAGCAAAACCCTTCTTTCCCCAGGTTGCTTTTGGTCTGAGTGTTTATTGCAGCACCAGAGAGGAAGCTAGAACAGACATACTTACTTGCTCCAGTAAACTTTTCCTTCCAGAGTCTGCATCTCCCCAAGGATGGCAAGAAGAAGAGATGATTTTCCACACCCTACTTGGCCCACGATCATGGTTAACTGACCTACAGAAACAAAGTGGAGAACAGAAAGGTGGGAAAGACTTCATTTAGCCAAAGAAAACCAAAACCTGGCCATGGTGGGTATGCTGGGACTCTCAGCACTAAAAAGACAGACAGCTAAGAAGATCAATGCAAGCTTCAGGCCAGCCTGGTCTACATTGCAAGTTCCGGGTCAACCTGGTGTACATTGCAAGTACCAGGACAACAAGAAACACACAGTGAGACCTTGGCCCAAACACTAAGAGCAAAAGCTAAATAAATAAATAATTCAGCAAAATAAGTTTTTACAAAAGGATGACACATTTAGACAGGTCTCACATTTCAATCCCCAGCCCAGTTTGGTACCAAGCAGTGGAGTAAGCAGCTCCTGCCCCTGTCTTTTGCAAAAGGAAAGAAAACATAAAATCTCTGGGTCTGACTTACTACTTTAATTTCTTGAAAGATCTCCTGTGGGCTAGGCTGCCATATAACTTGTTGTGAATTTCTGATCCTTCTGCCTCTGCCAGCTGAGTCTCATTGCAGACCCATGCTTTAGTATTTTTTAAATGGAAAATAGCTGGTGCTAAATAAAGAATAAAAGAAACAACTTCTTATAATATCAACACTAGTTCTAACTTCATTATTAAATTCAAACAGTGAAGGAGCAATTATGACAAAAGTCATAGTTGAGATAAAGTGATTTGGACTGTTAGGACTCTGTAGCTTCTCACTTTGACCTCCAAGTATGATAGAAAATGCCAATGCTACTGATCATCAATCACACCAGGCTGAATAAATATTTCTACTCAGTTATTCAAACATTTTAAATAAATTATCATGACCATTTTGACATATCTTATTCTTATGGTGCTATTATAAATGCTATTGTCCTGTTGATTTCCTTCTTGGATAATTTGTTGCTAGCACATCAAAATACAGAAATTAAACTTAACCAAGGAAGAAGATCCTCACATGGTAATAAAATGCATGCAGAAAACAGAGAGGGATGGAAATAACCCCAGGCTTAAATATTTGACAAATTAATATTATCAAAACGTCCGTGCTTTCCAACACTATCTACAGACTCAATGTAACCTTCAGGATTCCACGCCAAAATCATTCTACAAAGGATACATTCCAAAGCCTCCATGATCTGTGTGGTAATGCCATGTTGGGTGACAAAATGGAATGAAGAGCCGAGAACTAACACACATGTATCTGGTCACCTAATCCGCAGTAAGCACTTCAGGATCACACAGTGGGGAAGGAAACAGTGGTGATGGGCAAACCAAATAAGCACTTGTGAAGGCTGGGCTTCAACTATTGGAGTCTACGGCGCCCTAAAGTCATCTCACAGTGACATAAAGCCCTAACAGTCAGTGTAGAAACTTCAAAACCCTCAAGAAAAGCAAAGGGAGAGCTTCTTCATACTGATCTTGGCATAAATTTTTGGATTTTAAATGAAAACAAAACATAGTGAAATGGGAATACCTCAAAAATGTAAATGGCACAGCAAAGGAAATGACGAGCAGAGAGAAAATGGCAGAAAACACTCACAAACCTGCTACCTGGTAAAGTATTCATATTTAAACTTACAAGAATTTCCTACAACTCAACAAGAGAAAAACAGAATGTGAGCATTCAGTACAAAAAGAAAATGTTATGAAGGTGACTCAAATATTAAAAAAAACCTACTGTGTGGTTCATCAAACTCACCTCTCTGTGTCTCTACAAAATAATTAGAATTCAGATAGTCAAAGAAGTCTGTGCTCCCACACTCTCTGAAGCATTTTTCATAGTATCAATGCAGATAGAAACAATCCAGTGTCCACTGACAGGGAAAGAAAGCATGCTACATACTTGTAATAAAAAGTTCATCTATCAAAGAAGGAATCCCAGTGTTTTCAACAACACAGATGAATCTTATGTTAGGCAAAGTAGGACAGACATAGAAGAGAGAGCACGGCATGGGTGATGAATATGGTTTCTGACAGTCGACCTCGCAGAGGCAGAAACAGCTAAGGTGGTTGCCAGTGAGCAGAGGAAGGGAGCTGTGGGGGAACTGTTGTTTAATGGATATAAAATTTCCAAAATGCTATAATGTCTGCTCTGTATGGTACCTCAATAACTATAATCTGTGACCAGATAGCTCAGGGAATGCTCTTCCCACAAAAGTTTATAAATTAATAGAAAAATAAAAGGAAGTGACTTTTGGAAGTGGCTACACATTAAGTTATTGACTGCTATGATGGCATCAGAGGCCTAAATTAGGCCCAAATTCTCGAAGTAGAAAGACGGTAAGAGCCACAAGTGTTGGATGACTTCAAGGAATCAGTATTTTCCAGATACAACTGGACAGTGGTACATACGAACCCACAGTGGTTATGGCGATATACACAAAACCAGTCCAAAATCCAGCCAGACAAAATCCCAGCATGTGGTAGGGAGGTGGACATGACATCCCACCATTAACTGAGGAGCTGTTAGTATTTGATAGCCAATGGGAGAGGGGGACTCAGGTTTTTTACTGATGTGACCCCTGGTAGATCAACCATACTTCAGGGCAGGCCCCACTCCCAAGAGTATCTGAACAACAGAAACTAGTCTATGGATTTAGAAAGGAAGACAAAGACTCAAAGTTATGGGAATAAGGAAATGAGGATGGAGTTGGAAGATGGAAGTGAAAATGACCAAAATACAGCATAAAAAATTCTGAAAAGAACTAATGAAAACATTATTTAAGAAAATCAAAATGAAATATTGCGGGATAATCTTTTTTCATTATTTAAAGATGTATCGCTGTGTACCTTTGCCTGCCAAGGCGCCTTCTGATTGGTTTAAAAAGAGCTGAGTGGGTAATAGCTAGGCAGGAGGGGATAGGTGGGACTTCCAGGGAGAGGAAGGAACTCTGGAAGGAAGAAAGGTGAAACTTGCCAGCCAGACATGGAGGAAGTGGGATGCATGGTATTGAGCAGAGGTAACAAACAATGTGGCAGAATGGAGATTAATATAAATGGGCTAATTCAGTTATAAGAGCTAGTTGGGAGCAAGTCTAAGCTAAGGTCAAATTTCATAATTAATAAGTTTCCATGTCATTATTTGGAAGCTGGCAGTCCAGAGAAAGCCTGGCTACAATGAAATACTAAATAGATACAACTATTGTAGATGAGTTATCTTAATAAAACTTAAAGATAAGAAAACTGATAAGCAAATAAAATGATCAAATGGGTGATCCTGAATTGCTTGCAAGGGCCATCTGTTGCGGGTTATTTAAGCAAACTGTAAAGATTTGTTACAGCTTGCCTGTCTAAGGTACCTGCTTGGTTTAATAAAAAACTGAATGGCCCAATAACTAGGCAGGAGATGCTAGGCAGGACTTCTGGGCAGAAAGAGGAATTCAGGGTTAGAATCTGGTACAGCAGGAGAAGAAAGCAAGACCTGGAGGGAGTTGGACATACAGAGTGGAGAGGTAAAGAGAAACCAACAATCCCAATTCCTTCAATACCTTGAATCACCAAATGAGCAATAAATAACTTTGTCCAAAGACACAGCTTTTTAAAAAGACTGTCCAGTTTTATAATTTCTAGTTCACAGTGACATAGTTGCATCGTGAAGAACCTAGTACATATAAGTAACATAACCTTATGGTTTTATCTTTCAAAACTCCTTTAACAGGCAGGAGAGATGGGAGACAGGTCAATGATTAAGATTATGGGGACCAAAGTTCAGATTCCCAGATCCCAAGTAAGTCCGCTCAGCCCTAGAGATGGAGACAAGGCATTCCCAGAGCAAGGTGATGGAGACAGGGAATTCCCAGAGTAAGATGATGGAGACAGGGCATTTCTAGAGCAAGATGATGGAGACAGGGCATTTCCAGAGTATGGAGACAGGGCATTTCTAGAGCAAGATGATGGAGACAGGGCATTTCTAGAGCAAGATGATGGAGAAAGAGCATTCCCAGAGTAAGATGATGGAGACAGGGCATTTCCAGAGCAAGATGACAGAGAAAGAGCATTCCCAAAGTAAGATGATGGAGACAGGGCATTCCTAGAGCAAGATGATGGAGACAGGACATTCTCAGAGCAAGATAGTGGAGACAGGACATTTCCAGAGCAAGATGATGGAGACAGGGCATTCCCAGAGTAAGATGATGGAGACAGAGCATTGCTAGAGCAAGATGATGGAGAAAGAGCATTCCCAGAGTAAGATGATGGAGACAGGGCATTTCTAGAGCAAGATGATGGAGANAAGATGATGGAGAAAGAGCATTCCCAGAGTAAGATGATGGAGACAGGGCATTTCCAGAGCAAGATGACAGAGAAAGAGCATTCCCAAAGTAAGATGATGGAGACAGGGCATTCCTAGAGCAAGATGATGGAGACAGGACATTCTCAGAGCAAGATAGTGGAGACAGGACATTTCCAGAGCAAGATGATGGAGACAGGGCATTCCCAGAGTAAGATGATGGAGACAGAGCATTGCTAGAGCAAGATGATGGAGAAAGAGCATTCCCAGAGTAAGATGATGGAGACAGGGCATTTCTAGAGCAAGATGATGGAGAAAGAGCATTCCCAGAGTAAGATGATGGAGAAAGAGCATTCTCAGAGTAAGATGATGGAGACAGGGCATTTCCAGAGCAAGCTGGTAAACCAGACACGCCATATCATTGAGTTCTGAGTTTAACTGAGAGATCTTGTTTCACTGAATAAGGTGGAAAATTCACTGAGGAAGATTCCAGACCTCAACTTCGGGTTAGCATATATAAGAATAAGAACTCACCCTCTCCACACATATTCATACACATGCAAAGATGCATGCACACATTCATACCACATACACACACACACACACACAGAGAGAGAGAGAGAGAGAGAGAGAGAAGCATGAAATGTAAACTAAGTAAACATAAATAAATCCCCCCTTTTCACTTTTTGTTAGGCTCAATGATCTTGGAAAAAATTACAAAAATGTTTAAGTAACAAGCCTTACCTGTTGGAATTCGAATGTCAATATTGGATAATGTAGCTAAACCACTGCCCCATGAAAAGTATCCATTCGTCACCTAGAAAGTAAGGATAGAAGAATGAAATTAGGTGCATGGTAGTAGTGAGCTGCTAAAGGGCAGCTCCTTTCTAGTATTTAAAACTGTAACAGAAGCTCCAGCACACAGTGGCAGCCTAATCTGGGTTCTAAATGTTCCGTGCTATAAATGAGAAAGGAAGAATGGGAGGAGACTGGAGAGATGGCTCAGCAGTTCAGACCACTTGCTGCTCTCAAACAGTTCCTGCATTCAGTTCCCAGCACCCACATCACCTGACTCACAGCCAACGGTCACTCCAGCTCCAGGGGATCAATTCATTGCCCTCTTCTTGCCTCTGTTAGCACTTACACGTGTGCCACATATAAACTAATACAGGCACATACACATACAAATAGCAAACAAGTAAATACATACTTTTAAAAATTAAAACAGTTCTATTTACTTGTCATGTACTAGAAAAGGGCAGTGCTGATGGCACCAATGAAAGTAGGAGAGAACTAAGACATCTCTGGTGACAGATGTGACAAGCAACTGAAGATGTCACAGCTTCACCTGAGTGTAAGAAGAAAAAATAGAGTCTGAAACCACCAGATGAGAGCCTGGAACATGTACACTCATCCTAAACAAGCAGCTGCCTGCTTACCACAGGCCAGGCATTGACCCTCACTGCCTTGTCCTGGCCTGGGGATCTGGGAAGAGGCTTCCCAAAGGGAAATGTTCCAGGACTCTGGCACACCATTGTCATTATTGGCTCCTCCCTGGGATTTGTCCCAGCCATCAGTCGCTAGATGTGCCCCCAAAGCTGGCATTTCTACCTGAGTTCTACCTAAGGACAAGAGGCTGGGGAAGGTATGAAGCCAAGTTTGAAATTCTATCACTACAGAGCCTGAGAGGCTGAGTGGAGTCATAAGGTATATGTATTCATACTGGGTACCAATTCCCTCTCAGCTGAAGCATTCTATCAGGCAGGGAAGCTTATCGAGAATCAGGAATTTCAAAAGAGGAGTTTCTTTACGACTCAAGCAATCAACAACTCACAAGTATCAAGAAGTATCTGAAACTTACAAGATTCACACTGCCTATCAATCCTTAATATTATCAACTAGTAAAGGCTAAAGAGGAGACGCTCCTACCTGCCCTGTTCCCTACAGTTTGTGCAGAGAGAGCCTGGGTTCCTGCTTTCCTGAGTCGTCACCCATTCTGGGGTGGATGTAGTTTTTTGGGTCAACCATGGTCCTATAAGTAACCCCTGACCCATACTCCTATAAGTAACCCCACTAGACTCATTGGTTCACCAAGTTGGACTTTAATGGTGTTGTTACATTGGTCTGTCATTAGCTTCCTGTCTTTGGTGTGTAGACATTTGTTCATATCTCCCTAGAAATAGTGCCATGCAACAACTAGCTTTTCTTTTTAAAAATGGAATTATGAAATACTGGTATTTTCTAGGAGCCAGTTTGGATGTGAGTCCTGGAGGAATGAGTTGAATACTAACTTCTTATAGATTTGAAAGAAATGCTCTTTTCTGGGTACCAAATACAAGGATGAAACAGAACCTGTGGTCAAGAGGTGAAGAAAAGAATACACTCAATGAAGTATGCTTTAAAGATCGTCAGGCCTGTGGTCACAGTAAGGAGGCCTTGCAGACACATTTGGAGCACTTTTACAGATGTCAGCCTGGAATGTCACATAAGTGCTCCACTCGCGTAAGAACGTAACAGATGAACTAACCTTTATTGCAATATCCTCTGTCTCTGGCGGCCGAAGACGACGTGGTTGCTCATAGTTGTCCAGGTGGTATCTTCCAGGCTGCTTCCTGTTTATTGGTTTTGATTGCTGTGTTCCAAATAGAAACAGACAGAAGTTGAAGCATTATAAAAACATTGAGATTTTTTACCAAACGTTCACTCAGATTGCTATTTCACTTCAATTCCAAGAAAAACAAGCAAAGCGAATGTCAAATTTTAGTGTCTCCTATGGCTACTCCACAAGAGCAAACAGTGAGAAAAATATTTAGCTAAAACTTTAGAGCTAATTAACTGACCTCCTGGGAAAACTAAAAAATGAATATGGAGCACTTGTGAATGGTGGTTGCTAGGGTGCTGATCCCTGGAACTTGTTGGCTTCAGTCTAGTCCAGGAAACCTGAGGCCCTGGTTCAGTGAGACCTTGCCTCAGAGAATAGGCACAGTGTGAGAGTGGAACCCTCAGCAAGCCTCTCTGTATGCATAGGCTTGTGAGCCTATCTAAACCCATCCACACATGCACACATCACTTAGACACAAACATATACAGACAAATAAATATGTTTAAACCCTGTGTACTAGAAACTGGCTCATCAGATTAACACTGAACAAATTGCAATCCATCTGGAAGAGCCATCAGACTCATAAGCAAACATCCCAGAAGGACATTTACGGATCATCTTTGGGGAATCATGAGAAGTTTAAATCTGACATATGTACATAAATCAAATTAAGCTAGAACACACCAGGAGTCTCTTGTGAACTGTCAGGAGAACAAGACCTAGGTGTACACAAAGACAGACATTCCATCACCAGACAATCCATAGGAGCTATAGTACAGTTCTTTGTCGGCAGGCAGACCTATCCACTGCAAGGAAACTAGCAGCAGGAAGGGGAGGAAGGTGTCTTTGCATGTAGAATGCTTGCAAGCAGACCTGAGTTTGATACCCAGAACCTTGATTTAAAAAAAAATCTGGATATGATGGCAGGACTTGCAATCTCAACACTGAAGAAAGTTAAGAAAGGCCAGCTCAACTCACATAAAGCATTCTAGGGTGTAGTGATGAGGAACGGCGGGCTGGCCTGCTTTTCTTCCTGCCTGGTTCCCGCACAGCTAGCTTATACCCCGAAATAACAACACACAAATTGTATTCA
>LOEQ01004400.1:48142-64095 GCA_001685075.1 Bramus lutescens | reverse complement strand
AGGGGGAGTGGGGGAGTGGGAGGGGAATGGGAGGAGGGGAGGAACTGTAAACTTTTGAATGGAAAAATAAAATAAAATAAAAAAGAAAACAATGGAAAAATGTAGATACACTTGAATCTACTTTTTAAAGATTTATTTTATTTATGTGTGTGTACAGGTTTATGTAGGTGCAAATAGAGGCAGAAGAGGCCATAGAGGGTGTCAGATGCCCTGGAGATGGATATACAAGTGATTGTGAAGTGTCCAACTTGGGTGCTGAGAACCAAACTCAAATTCTTTGCAGCAACATCGAGTGTTCTTATGCTGACTGAGTTGCCTTTCTAGCCCCCATGAATTTCTTATGTGGTCCACGAAGGGATGCAACCCCTGACTTGCAACACTATAAGCTCCCTGCTTTAACCTGAAGTAGCCGTTCATTCATGTGTGTTTGGACTTATACACATGTCCACGCAATATCAACCATCCTTTGCAGGCCTTGCTATGCAATATAGACAGGCATACATGGCAGTGATTTCTCAAACAAAAATCACACCTGTTCAATGTTAACCTGCTCAACCTAAAAATGGGTTCTTTTCATTTAGCTACAGAAAAGCAAAGAAAACAGGACACATAAAAATATTCAAACACCTGGCTTAACTGGTTTTAGCAATTTTAAACTCGTTATGAAGAAAATTTTAATACAGATGGATTTCCTGGCAAAGACCTTCTGAGTTCTACTCATCTTCACTATTTCTGCCTCCCCAGCCCTGGAATTACAAGAGCACACCATTGCACCTGGATTTATATGTGGATGCTGTGGGTATCAACTCAGGTCCTTTTGCTTCGTGACTCACTTTACAGAAAGAGCCACCTCCATAATCAAAGAAATGTTTCCCCCAGTCCCATTGACTTAAAACTTATCTCTGGGCCTATGTTTCGTAATTTCCACTTCCAATGCTGATGTTTCTTCTTGAACAACAGGAAGTGTTGCAAAAAAAATCAACTGTAAAAGACACACATCTTGATCTTACCCTAATGGTAATTCCCTCCTTAATCAGTGCCCTGTTTCAGTGAATGGCTCTACTTTATACCCAGCAGTCAGCCAATCAGAAAGCTCCCATCCTCGAGTCTTCTTTCTTCCTGCTTGCCAACTAATCTTTCAACACATTTTTATTAACTGAACGTAAAAAAGACACAGAGGGATCTGCAGGTGTAGCTTAGTGGTGGAGGGTTTGTTTAGCATGAGTGAGGTCCTCGGTCAGTCCTGAACAACATGCACGCACACGTGAACACACACACACACACACACACACACACACAGAGGAAGAGTGAGAGACAGACAGACAGAATACTCTGAGCTCAATCACTTCTTTACCACGTTCACCATGACTGCAACAGACTCTGAATTCTAGCCATCATCTCTTGCTTGTGTTATTATAACCACCTCTACTCACCTCCCGGTTCTAATTTTTGCCCAGCCCAACTGACTTCTCTAACTAACCAAAGCTAACTCTGAAAAAATGAGTAAAATTGTACTGTGCTTGTAATCCCACCATTTGGGTGTGGACATGGAAGGAAGAATAGGTATGTAAGGTTATTCTCAGTCCCACAGAGGTCCAGGAAAGTCTGGTATACATGAGATACTGTCTCCCAACCCCAAAACAAACAAGGAGCCTTGTCCAATGGTTCCTACCACACATCTGTAAGATCGCATTCCTCCCTGTGTTCTACGAACCCCCATCATTATCATAACTGCTCCTCATCTCCCTCTCTTTCACAGACCCCAAACCTACTGCACTTCTGCCCTCTGCTCTTCATATACACCAAATCAATCCTCCACTGCAGACCTTCACGCGTGCTAGCCTTTCTGTTCCCAGTGTCCCCCTAGAAAACACACATCTGTCATCTGTGTTCTTCAGGTCATGGCCCAAAGGCTGGCTCCTCAGAGGGACCATTAGGTGAATGAGCACCATAATGTAGTACCCTTTCACCTTTTCATGTCCTTGTCTGTTCTCTTTTCAGCCAAGAAATGATCTTGTAATTCAAACTAATCTATCATTTGATTCCTGCTGCAAGAAAACACAGCATGCGGGGAGAGACCTCGTGTGCCTTGTTCAGAGTGATGGTCTAGCTCTTGGCATTGAATACAAGGGAGCCAGTGAGTCTGGAAGCATGGTGAACACATGACAAGTGGTTGATTTCTACTGCGTGTGACACACGTCCAAACAGATGTGACTGCTTTCAGACATTCTGCAACTGCTGAGTAAACGTTTTTGGCGAGGATGAGTGAACCTGCTGGGTTACAAGTGCCAAGACTCAGGTGAAAACTCTGGTTCTTATCCTTCTCATCTGCGACCTTGTTCATGCCCCTGGAGCATGCAAAACCAGTGTATTCAAGTGAAAATAAAAACAGGTAACATGCAGTGATATGTTAAGCTAATCAAACTAGCTAATGTATTAAGCAAACATGTCTTAAACCAGAGTGTATACTGAAACTAAAACACCTCCTAAGAATGTGGGTAAGAAACAACTTCTCAATTCCCTTTGGCATCAAGCAGGGGGTCATTCTCTCACAATTTATAGAGGCTATATTCCTTTATCTGTATATTGATTTTGGGCACATGAGGATTTATTTTTGTAGAAGCAAGTAGCCATTTTTCTTCTTGTAGACTTAAACAAATAAAGCTTACAGTTTTTTCTAACTGCACCTATATTAAAACATATTACTTGTTTGGCCTGTCCTTTGTATAGCAAGACTTACCACTCCAGTGTGCTTCTTACAGGACTCAAAAGGCAGTGTGCCCTCCCCAGTCCTCCAGCTGTCCTCGCCAATCTCATCACTCAAGAGAAACTCATTCAACTTTTGAACACTGTAGAAAGAAACCAGGAAACACTAAGTCAGGATACTAGGTAAGGCAATTGTCTAAGAAGAGCATTGACTTGTTCAGTCTGGGACTTCATTACCAACATCTAGCCGCATAGACCCGAAAAGTCACAGCACTAGACCGTCTTAGGAAATGGTATGCTGTCCGTCTTGAATGACAAGCGTTCCTTTTTGATGTATGCACGGTGTAGCTGCCATTGTGCTCTGGTGTTTTAAAGGGTGTGGTCTGGAGAAATAGTCTTGTCAACTACAGGAATATCCCCTGCGCACACTCATGTTGTACCTCCGGACACAAGGGCAAGTGCCTAGACCAGACTCATGAGTATAACAGTGGCTGGCACACATTGTTATATGGATGGTTGCTCAATGAATCAAAGAATAAACAGACTAATGATTCACACACTATAGCTCGTGGGTCTAGTTCTCCATTCCTCCCTTCTAGTATGCACACAAATCTCACTGAAGTTTTTATGGAATGCATAAGCCTAAATGTTGCGGAACATTAAGAAGCCATAACTTCTCAGCTACTCTGGGAGTGGAAAGAACTTTCTCTTCTCTATGTAACATCCTGTCCTTGCTAGCTTTCAGCTGTCAACCTAACATAGCCTAGAGTCATCTGAGAATGATGTCTCCATTGGAAGAATTTCTAGATCAGATTGACCTGGGAGTGATTGCCTTGATTGACTGAACAGTGGGAGAGTCTGCAGAGATTACCTTGCATGACTGACCTAGGGGTGAGTCTGTGAGGATTGCCTTGATTGATTGACCTGGGGAAGAATCTGATGGGATTGCCTTGATTGATTAACTTATGAGCTAGTCTATGGGGATTGCCTTGATTGACTGACCTATGGGAGAATCTGTGGGGATTGCCTTGATTAATTAATCTGTGAGTGAGTCCGTGGAGATTGCCTTGATTGATTGACCTGGGGAAGAGTCTGTGGGGATTGCCTTGATTGATTTACCTGTGAGCTAGTCTGTGGGGATTGTCTTAATTGATTAACCTGTGGGTGAGTCTACGAAGATTGCCTAGATTGATTGATCTGTGGGTGAGTCTGCGGAGATTGCCTTATTGACTGACCTGTGGGAGAGTCTGTGGGGACTGCCTTGTTTGACTGACCTATGGGAGAGTCTGTGGGGACTGCCTTGATTGATTAACCTGTGAGCTAGTCTGTGGGGATTGCCTTGACTGTCAGTTGATGTAGGAGGGTCTGGACCACTGTGGGTAACCACCCATCCCCTTGGTAGGTGGCCCTGAGCAGATTAAGAAAGCTGGCTAAGCATACCCCCCCAGTTCAGCCAGCAAGCAGTGTTCCCCTACACCGATGTTTCAAGTTCCTGCCTTGACTCCCCTCAATGATGGACTGTGATTTAGAACAAAGAAAGCTTTTCCTCATCTAAGTTCTCTTGAGTCTAAATATGTATCCAGTCTGTAACACAAATTCTAATTGGTTTTAATAGATAAAATCCAGAGTAAGATATTGGGGGGTGATGGCTGAAGGATCAGAGAAGCAGTGTGGCCAGCCACTAGAGAGACATTTTACCTCTACCAATGTTCAGACCAAAGGGGCGATACTGTCCTCAGACTGTCTCTTCAGACTGCAACTGTCTCCACCAAGCCTCAGACTGCTCTGAGCTTCTGTCTCCTGCCACCTTATATTCTTCTCTCCACCCAGCCATATCTCTTCCTGTCTCTGCCTCCCTAGTGGTGGGATTAAAGGTATGGGACTCCCAAATGTTGGGATCACCTTTTTGTGAGCTCTGTTTCCCTTTTAAACAGATTCAATCTCCTGTAGCCCAGGGTGGCCTTGAACTGACAGAGATCCCTCTGCCTCTGTCTCCTGAGTCCTGGGATTAAAGATGTGTGCCACCACTGCCTGGCATCTAGTGGCTTTAGCTCTGCACTCTGATTTCCAGGCAAGCTTTATTTGTTAAAACACAAACAAAATATCACAACGCACGACAACAAAAATGAAGTTAAGACATCCTATTTGGTGCCTCCAGTTACAATGTACGTAGATGGTGCCCAGTGCTAAACTTACTCTGATCCTCCTTGTGACCTTCCTTTAGGCAAGTGGTTCTTAGCCTGTGGTTTTACAACCCCACTGGGGGTAGCATATCAGATATCCTACATATCAGATACTTACATTGTGACTCATAATGGTAGCAAAATTACAGTTATGAAGTGGAGATGAAATAATTTCATGGTTGAAGGTCACCACAACATGAGGATCTGTAGTGAAGGGTTGCAGCCCTAGAAAGGCTGAGAACCATTGCCCTACACTCTTGGGCTGAAGGCCCCACACATTATTGCATCATCATAACTTCGGTATTATGTGTTGTTTCTATCTCCCATTCGACTCTCAACACCTTTTAAAGGAAACCTCTCCATCTTCTGGGGCTATCTTACTGTGCACGTTGTGATTTCTCCATGATGCTGGTGAGAGAATAAGAGGCTAGTGAACAGCAAAAGCATCTCCTGGTTCTATGAGGTCCTTTCCGGAACCACTGAGGCGAATAACTATGGAAAATGCACAAATCCTGACCAGGGTGGAGTAGCTTCAGCCAAACTACGGGGATTCTCCTTTACACTGTGAATCTACCAGTGTAAGAAGCCCCTCTTAGATCTCAAATGGTGCGACACTTCTCTGCCTTTCAACATCTTCCCCATGATCTTCCAGCCTTATCTCCCAATAATTCTAGTGTCAGCACCATTGCTCCACACACAAAACCACCTTTATCCCCCCCACCAAGTGCACAAGACGTCGGATAAAATTCATTCCTCTCTCCCTCTAACTAATCAAAAGCCTCTTATCCTTTGAGAGTTAGCAGGTATGGTCACACTCTCCAAATGACCATGAACAAGATGGCCTCTCTTTCCTCTAAATGAACTTATAGCTATCCACAGGTCATGCCATTCTGTGTATAAGGGTTCATTTTGCTTCCCGGCCTTTATAAATTCACAGTGGGCTGTTTACTTGTGACTATTCTATCTCTCTTCTTTACAGTTATTAATGCAGCCCCAAGAGCATGAAGACCTGCCTAAGATGCTTGGACATTCAGTGATAATAAAGGTGGTAAATGAGTAAAATTGAGATTTGTGAAATAGTTCTACCTGATTTAGAAAGGGTTCTGGGCCATTTCTATGCAGTGTCATGATTTCATCAACCTTCCGATGCAAGTGATATTACAGTATTCATTTGATAAATGAGAAAACTGAGCCTCAGATACAGTCAGACAACATATCTGAAGTTGAACAATAAATACTTTGTGCCTAGGATTTGAAAGACAGCATGTTTGATATAACCAAGCTTGCTGGCCTGCCTTCACTGCTGTTCCCTAAGTTCAGTATTTCACTCACGTCTCCTTTGTTTAGGGAACTGACAGGAGTTTTACATAGTCACATTATCAGGTCACTTCTCAGATACTACTTTGGCTTTTTAAAAAATGTATATTTTATTTTTGATTATGTGTCTATTATGGGTATGCAAGTGGAGGACAGGTACCAGGAGAGGCCTGGAGAGGGTGTTAGGTCCCCTGTAGCTGGAATTACAGGCGGTGGTGAGCTGTCTAACATAGGGGCTGGAAACTTACTGTGGATTGTCTAGAAGAATAGTACGTAATCTTAACCTCTGAATCACCACCTCAACTCTTCAAATATGATGTTAGATATTTAGGTGCAACTTGACAGCCTTGAACAGGTGTTACAGTAATTAGGAATAATTGATTTTTGTGGCTGATCATTGCCTGTTTTTTTATAGAGATTATAAAGTTTTGTTAACTGAAATACAGAGACCTGGCCAAGGTGTAAGCATGCTTGATTGAGTGTCAGTAATTATCTGTTTCATAGATGGTGATGTAGGAGACTTGCCAAGCATAAACATCTCTGAGTGGCACACGAGAGAAAAGACAATGTTTGTTGTTGTTGTTGTTGTTGTTGTTGTTGTTACTTTCCCCTGAAAATGAAAGGGCCTTCTTTAGTAATTTTTAATAATTTTTTTTTCTCCCCTTTGGCAACTAACATCTTTGGACATAGTCACTACATTACCTATCAAATACTAAATACCTATAAGGAATACTATATATTGTGCTTCAGAAGGGCCAGACCCACAAATTATTTCTAAGAAAGTAGAGAATAAAGTTTGCCATTTTGAAAAAAAATCACTCTTACTCAAATACTTTTTGTTTTTGAGACAGGGTCTCAGGGAGCCCAAGTTGGTCTTAAACTCAGTTCGGAGCAGAGTGTAACCTTGAACTCCTGATCCTCCTGCCTCTGCCTCCCAAGTCCTTGGATTGCAAGCTTGTGTCACCATGCCTGCTCCTTTTATAAGAGCCTTCATTTTTTTAATTTTAATTTTATGTGTAGAGTTGTTTTGCCTGCATGTACATCTGTACATCACTACATGTCTGGCATATGCAGAGGCCAGCAGATGTTGGATCCCCTGGAACTGGAGTCAAATTTGAAATAGCAAGTGACATTTCTTTAGTCTGTTTCATAACACTGAAAATGAAACTCAAACAGGGTGGGATGTCAGAGGCTGTGCCAAGACAACCTGGGTCACATGTACCTCTTCGTTCCATTTTGTTATAAACATACTAACAGGTACATTGCATGTGTGCATGTGCACATGTTCTACTCAATGAACATAGCAAGGCTACCTGGATATTGATAACAAGTCTTTCAAAAGAAAGTGTGGGACTTATCCTGGAGCTGGGAATTCTATATGGCCTTGCATTTTTCTCCAGTGAAGAGGTTTCTCATTTTCTCTCATGCACACATAGCAGAAGTTCAGCCCATTCCAACCCACCAAGTGTCTGAATATATTTAAGAATCCAGTAAAGAACTTGTGACTTCTAGAGTCCTGAAGAGGAGATTTCAAAATCAGCTGACCAAAGTCTCCCACTATAAACAGGCGGCTCAGCTCACTGCAAGCCAACTGGCATTTAAGGTTGGTCACAGGTTCCCAGGCACTGAAGCAAATGCAGAGACCAGTCAACACTGGGAAAATACATTTTTGGGTTCCCAGAACCAGAACCCAGTGGGAAAAAGGTCTGGCCACTTCTGTTAACACACCATCTTTGTAGGATGTCTTTGCAAATCAATGCTGAATGTTATTTTAGAGAAATGAGCTTTTAGAAGCACATTCTGTTTGGCTTGTGACTTGGGAAAGCTGGCTGGGGGCTCTGAAAGCACACTGGGCTTTATCAAACTGGCAAATGCCTTTTCCCTAGGAGGGATAAATGGAGAGGACAATGAGAAATCCATAGAGGGCTTTACCACCTTTCACTTCACTAAGATTTACTTGCAGGATTGTAACGCTAGACTTGAGGAAGGGCCCTTTTCATCTTTTTCAAATCAACTGTCAAAGTCCTTTGAATGCTTGGCAAGCTCCTTGTTTCAAAAGCATGATATGTTATGAGTTATAGACTGCTTTTTATTTCGACTTCTAGTGCAAAGTCAAGTTTCAGTTAATTAAGACTGCAGCCATGGAAAGGATGGCTGTTAAACTGAGAAAATGAAAATAGGGACCAAAATAGCAGACTCTGGCTATTTATCAATTTTATTGTTTGCAGTGGCTTCCCTTCCAGAGTGCTGCCTAATTTGGAAGGTCGACTACAAGCTACAGTCTATCTATGCAAGCCATCCAAAGGCAGAACAACGAAAAAAGAAACAAGGGTAGCCGAGGTCAGAGGATTGGAGCTCTGAAGCCCAGCAGCTCTGGAACAGTTACTGAGAGCCTGGCTCAGAGAAGACTGAAACTCTCTTAAGATTCCATCTCCTCCACCCACCCCATCACAACCTGCCGCTTTTCAGAATAGCTCATCTGCATTGAATTGTTATCTGGTATTTAGTCGCTGGCAAGTCAATATAAACCGTTGCCTACAACCAATGCACTGAACATCAAATGCTAGATTTCTCGGTCATGTACGTGCCTTGTAGAAATTATTTGATTTTGAAATGCTCTACATTGCTGTTAATGGTGGAATGCACCCTTAAGGGGCACCCCTTAAGGGCTCATATTCTCTTCAGGGTTCTAACATGTAGACATATCTTTCAAAGGTCATATATAAAAGCGACAAAAGCCATTTGCAGTAAATGCAAAGATTCTATAAGGCATATAAAGATTGCGAAGTGAGAGTAACATATGACTTCCAGACTGGCTTGTTTATAATATGGTTGAGAACAGAGGTGGAGACACAGATGGCACGACCTGTCTTGTCAACCTAGCTGTGTATGTGGTACTAATGGAAGACGCGGGAAATGGCCACCATCATATGACACCTGCTTTTGTAGCTGTTGATTATGGGAAATTATAACCAAGACAAAGTCTCCCCTGACTTGAAGCCTGCTTAAAAGAGAAAAGTTTCAAGCCTTCCTATTTTCAAGGAGTAGGAACTTGCCTTATTACTTTTTTTTTTTGGCTGATTAAACTGAAATCCATGTAGCATAGTCTGTTGTTTCAAAAAATATTCCATTCCTGCTGGTACACCTACAGATCAGTACAGCCTCAGAGAAACACGATGGCCACATCGTAGATATATTAAATATACATGCAAGCTTTGACTTATGTCAATTTGATAAAAAGCAGTTTTGCCACCTTCATCAAGAACCTTTAAGATACCACCAAAACCAACACCACTGCTTAGAGAAATCTGACCGAAGCAACCACCAGAGAAGACTGCAGAGATAAATGGAAGAGTTTGCCTTAATAACAAGCATGTGGGGGTGGGGGAAAAAGGCATTCTAATTGCCAAGTAAAAGGCCAATTGTTCAATAAATCAGACTGCTTCTAAAGAATGGACTGTGGCATGGCCAGGAAGGTTTCTCTCCTGCAGATGGGAGCAACTATAGAAACGCACTGCCAGACATTATTCAGAGAATGGAGACCTCAGAACACTCAGCCCCAAATGGAATATCTCCACCAACTCCCTCCCCTCAGAGGCCAGGGAATCCTGGGGAGAAGGATGTATGAGGAGTCTAAGTGTCAGAGGGGATGGAGGACACCAGGAGACCACGGCCCTCTAAATCAACATGAGCCGAGCTCGTATACACTCGGAGACTGAAGCAGCAAGCAGAAGGCTTGCCTGCACGGGACTGCACCAGGTCGTCTGTGTACATATTATGGCTTCTAGTTTAGGGTTTTTATGGGACTCCTGAGTGTGTGAATGAGTGAGTCTCTGATTCTTATGCCATCTCTTGGGTTCTTTTCCTTCTGTTTGTTTGTCTTATCCAACTTCAAGGTGATAGTTTTTGTTTTATCATATATTTTATTTTGTTATATTTTTAAAAATAAATGAATGAATGAAAACTTATCCGCTGGGGTGAACTGTCACTTGTACCTACTAGGAGAGGTAAAATCAGTTTTCTCCAACAGTGTGACACTGTGTGTATCAACCACTCCAGGAATGGCCTCACGTTCAGAAGAAGTTGACCAACATATAGTGGCCTCCATGGTTTTTTGTTTCTTTTTTTTGTGTGTGTGTATGTGTTTGTGTATGTGTGTATATATGTGTGTGGTTTATTTGGATACAATTTGGTGCTTTTTTGTGTGGTTTTATTATTGTTTTTTGTTTTTGTTTTTCTTGTGGTATTGGACTTCTGTTTGTTTTTTGAGAAAGAACTTAAAGTTAGGTCGGGGAAGGATCTGGAAGGACTTAGGACAGGGAAAGAATATGATAAAAATAATTTAAATTTCAAAATTGTTTCAAATAACAAAAAATATAATAATAAAAAGGGGAAACTAAGGAGCCAAAATCTACAACAGTTCTATATGAACTAAAACACTGAACATTAACATGCTCAATTTCTAACAGTGGAAATCTCTGGCAACATCTTTAAGGTTCCTTTTATACTTCTGCAAGTTCATCAGCAAGGACACGCAAGGACACATATTATTCATGCCATCAATAAGCGAAGAGACCCAGACAATTCGGTGCATACCTGATGATGGCTTTGACTGCAAATCTGACCACTGTGGACAGCAGGAAGAGGGGTGTGACCAGGATATGGAAGAGAGACAGAGAGGCAAAGGCCTCTGCAGGCTTCAGGTTGTTTCCACTGGCATACGCATGCGTCACAAACGTCTGCACATACACACAAAAAGGTTTATTAGAAAGTCCTGAAGAAAGTGACACACACACTGACATTCAACTAATCTATCCCAACATATCCTACTGTGCTGGCATGTCCATTGAAACCATGAAAAATACTGACTCTAAACTCAAGACTGAAACAATACTACCCATGGGTAAAGACACAGCGATCTGCACATAATCCTAGCAGTAAACTTGCGAGACAGACAAGACAGTCTATTTATAGAACAGAATAGTGACTTCTCTCAAATTACTGTCTATGGAGGAATAAACTGAGCAGAGAACTCAGAGTCCCCAACACCCAGCCAGATGCTTTCCAAGCAACTCAGAGTTGCTATTCTAAGCAAAGAGAGTGGTCTAGCATTTAAAGGTCTCTACTGTACTAAAATTCTAACACCACAGTCCAGTGAAGACTTATTCTCATCTTTAAACACTATATAGAGAAATAGAATGTAATTATTTAACACATCCTAATTGCTAATGTGAACTATTTTGTTATAAGAATTATGAGAGCAGGCCACTGTAATGAAGATGGATACTTTCCAACCACTGTTAGTTTTAATCACATTCACCCACATTTGGGAATAGGTTTTATTGTCATGGTTGGGCAAGGTACTGACATCTAGTAAATTTGAAGCCAGGGACACCACTATTTATACAAATGCTAGGAATATCTCCTTACAGCAAAGAATGGTCCAAACCAAAGTCTTGTGCTGTTGGGGCTGAGTAATCCTGAACTAGAACCATTGGATTGGAAACTACAGAGAAGGAAGTGATGTGGGAAGTAACAGCCATGGCCACCCACACATTCTCTGTGAGATCTCATTCATGAGCACTGAACTGCTTCTAGTTCTAAAAGCAAGAAAAAGTGTCTTACTGCAAGAACAGCCGCGATGGGAATTGCTGCATTCATGAAGACTGCGGGAAGAAATCAAATGTGTTATTTCAGTGTGCTGTGCAAACGTTTTCCCCACTTAAGTTAATCATCCACTATTACTTTAATGTTCCATGAAGACAAGAATGGCAGAGTATGTCAATAGTATTCTGTCTGGACTCACCAATATTCCCCAGGTGCTTTCTCCTCATCTCTGGTTATGTGAGCTCCCACATACACATTTTAGCCAGAAAGCTCTAAGCAACAGAATTTGGATAAAAGAATCCTTTGATCATGCAAATTGTTAGAATTTTTAAAATGTGTATTTTGAGAGCATGTATGGGTTAGAGTTTATTAGCGCTACTGAAACTTGGTTATTATGCAGATAAAAAATGAGAATTTGACATTACTTTATGCTCAGGGTCCAATAAGGGTTATTAGCTTTCACTTTTAGACCTTTTAGTTAATAAATAATTTCATTTCTTCACCCCTCCTTAAACCATTAACACAGAGCCAACACTGGGGCAACTCAGAATTTTAGACAAAAACTCTAAAGGGGTTTAGTGTAGTATGCTTCTCTTCTTTCTTTCTTTTTTCTTGTTTTGTTTAAAGACGGATTGATTTGTTTTTAATTGATGTCTATGTACTTGTGCCTGAGTGTACGTATGTGCATTATATGTATGCAGCTGACTGAGGAGGCCAGAAGAGGGCATCAGATTCTCTGGAGTTGGAGTTACAGGTGGTTGGTTGTAAGCCTCCACAGTGGGTGCTGGGAATCGAAACCAGGTCCTCTGCAAAAGCAGTAAACACTTTTAACTCCAGGCCCTGTTTTTATTTTTGCTTTTGTTTATTGATATGGTCTCACTTTATAGCTGAGGCTGGACTTGAATTCACTGTGTAGCCCAGGCTGACTTGACCATCAAAGTAATCTTTCTGCCCTAGGTTCCCAAGGTCTGGGGCTATGACCATACGCCACCAAAAATATTAGTGTTTGAGTCATAGTAAAGCCAGATAGATGGTTCGTTAGGATGCTTCTTGGAAACCACAGGGCTTTATCAAACTCTTGCACCATTGTCATATAGATACAAGACCCAATGAGTATAAAGACTTCTCATAACACCTAAAATAGAATGTGTCCTCAATGTTGACTGTAATTCCATTTCAAAGCAGAAGCAAATAACATCACAATGATCTAAAGTCATTTATGGTTCAAGAGAAAATAATGCATAAACCTTCAAATTTCTAAGTCATTAATGACTTTTGAGAACAAAACAACCCACAAATCAAATCAAGTAAGAGTGGGTGACATTTGACTAAGCATGTATAAACTACACTAACGTAAACCCATTATTCTGGACAACACTGAGTTTGTACTTAAGCTGGGAACAGTATGTAAACGTTCTCAAGAACACACTAGGAAAGCAGATGGTGAGGCCATAAAGTCTGACTTCTTTCACTTGAGGTTTTCTCCTCCTTCATTTACTCTTCAGGAAAGCCTATCAGATGTGCCCTCCAAGTGGGAGCTTTGAAATGATTTAGAGATGGACATTAGCAAGATAGTCAAATCAGCTTCAGAAATAGCTCCCGTTTTACTGAGCTAGCCGATGTTCCAACTGTAACTGATGAGAGTTTTCAGCTGGAGCTACCAGCTGACATCATTACCATCTTCATAGGATCAGGTGAGAGGTAGGTAGGTAAAAGTGCTTGCTGCACAGGGATAGCAACCTGAGTTCAATTCCTGGCACCCACATAAATGTGGAAGAAGAGAGCTCACCCCACGAAGCTTTCCTCTGAACTCCACACATGTGCCGCAAATGCACATGCCCCCACACATCATCAAATTAAAGTTTACAAAAGTATCAAGGATTTCAGTATGTGATGTATCACAACCAAAAACAACTTGAAAGAACCAGATTCAGGTCTGCCAGACATTAGCCTCATGCTTTTTCTTCTTAGTGTAAAGAGTGTTGTGTGGACCAGTGGAGACTGGGTAAATATGTATAGACAGCAATGGGCTTCCTTTGAGGACTAGCACATTTCACTGCTCATAAGTCAGAAACAACACTGTGTACATCTTGGCCACTCGGAGAGGTGGTGACTCACTGGAGAGGGATGTGTAGAGCGCAAAGGTTTTGAGGCTGGAGAGCTCCTTCATTCTCGTCTCCTTCACACTTTTGCAGAAAATGTGCTCCCAGGCATAGAGCTTAAGGAGCTTGATGCCTTTCAGTATCTCATTGGTCTTTTTCAGCCTCTCGGTGGAATAATCCTATAAGACAAAGGAAGAAACCTTGGTGCAAGATGCAGCCAATTACACTCAGAGGGCAGGACCCAGAGACGCTCAGGCCTTTGGGAGGCCTTGGTTCTGAATAGCTCTCCAGCTAATCACACTAGAAAGTCCCCAGGCTTCCTTCAGTCCAGTGCCACAATCTCAGCTCCATTCATTCTGACACTGAAGTAATGGATTTTGTCATGGACTTTTCATCCAATGTGTCATACTGTGTTCCTGTTTATTCCCCTCCTTACTGTCCTCCCCCATGTCCTCTTTCCCCTACAGACAGATCCTATTCCTCTCCCAACCAATCCCACCTTCTGCTTTCTTACCTCATGTATTTCATTGCCCTCTCTACCTTCTCTCCTATAAAATACCCTCCTCTCCTGATAGAATTCCCTAGTATTTTGACACACACATAAATGCATATATACACATATGCATGCATACACGCATATGCACATACATACACATGCACACACACATTCACACATACACATCGATACATTGAACATGTGCACACACAAGCATATACAGATACATTACACATGCAACTGCATAAGCACATACATACACACATACATACAGTCACATATATACATATATACACACTACTCACACATACACATGAACACACACAAATGGACACAAACACATAAATGCACACAAACTATGGACTGCTTCGTCAGCTTGTGTCATCCACACCCAGGGGCCATGCATACACACTCTGAACCATTCCAGCTTTAGCATGTATGTTGTCAAAGCAAGAATTTTCCTCAGCTTTAAAATGAAGAACTGACCAAGGAGATAACTCCAAAATATCTGTCCGTCTAGAGGCACATCTGCCTCTATTTCTTTAGAGCGTATGAAAGCAAGTTCTTCAGATTCCCACGGTGTCCTTGAGCAACAACCGCACCTAAACATGAGTGTTAGCACTGAGTGTGCGATGGCTCCAGTTGGCTACGGACTCCCCTCAACACTACCACAGAAGAACAAGTGTGAATCGAAGGTGGATGGTTTGTACTACTGGTCAGGTCAGCCGAGCCGCAGATGGCAGTTGACTTCAGGGGGTTTGCCCACCAGGAAATAAAACCCTGATAGGTGAATCTTGAGTAGGCAAGACCCCAAGACCACAGACCTCAGAATGGCTGGCTTCTGCTGTGCCTTCACATGCTTGTCACTGCCATCTTCATCTGATGTCTGGCATGGTGGGAATGTGTGGGAGGAGATCCCCACTGCCTGTAATGTAGTGTGTTCCCATCCCTCTGGGAAATTTTACCTGTGGATTATTATGAAGATGATTTCCTCCTAAACTGTACTGTTTAACTGAAACAATGAGTTTATATAATAGTGTTAGCTTAGATAGGGTTTTGATGAGTGGGGGTCTTTAATAAATAAATATAGTAAGGGATTATTATAGAGGTTAGTTTAGTGGAAAAATTAATATTGGTAATGGTAGGATAAAATATTGGCCCTGCCTCTGCTAAAGCAGAGGCTGCAGAGGACAAAAAATAAAACAAGGAAGTGTCACACAGCAAGAACACATGAGTTTCTATTAAGGAGCCATATAGACTATGGCTTAGGCTAATGATAAGAAAAACAATTGATTCCCAGTAACCCAGTTAGCTTAAATTATTTAAATCTTAATGTTGGGCACTGAAACAAAGCCTTAGAATGATATCAGATTAAAATATTTTGATAACAGTTTTGAGGTTAAGTATCAAAAAACAAAGCAGCCCAATTATTAGTAGCTGACACACTTTCCTTGCGAAGATCTGTTGGTGAGAAAAGATGATTCATTCCTTGTAAAATAAATTCATGGTAAATTCAAGACAGAAAGGGTCAATAATTGGCCT
>LOEQ01004400.1:13137-28828 GCA_001685075.1 Bramus lutescens | reverse complement strand
AGCCATCAGAGGAATGCAAATCAAAACAACTCTGAGATTCCATCTTACACCTGTCAGCATGCCCAAGATCAAAAACACTGATTACAGCTTATGCTGGAGAGGATGTGGGGTAAAGGGAACACTCCTCCCTTGTTGGTGGGAGTGCAAACTGGTACAGCCCAGTTGGATGTCAGTATGGTGGTTTTTTCAGAAAAAAAATTGGGAAACAACCTACCTTAAGATTCAGCAATACCACTTTTGGGTATATACCTAAAGGATGCTCAGTCATACCACAAGAACATGTGTTCAACTATGTTCATAGCAGCATTATTTGCAATACAGAACCTGGAAATAACCTAAATGCCCCTCGGCCCAAGAATGGAGTACTACAGAGCAGAAAAAAATAATGACATCTTGAAATTTGCAGGTAAACGAATCTATAAAGGATCTTTGAGTGAAGTAGCCCAGATCCAGAAAGACAATTATCATAGGTACTCACTCATAAGTGGCTTTTAGATATAAAGCAAAGAAAAACCAGCCTACAATCCACAACTCCAGAGAACCTAGATACCAAAGAGGACCCTAAGGAGACATACATGGATCCAGCCAACATGGAAAGCAGAAAAAGACAAGATCTCCTGAGTAAATTGGGAGTGTGGGGATGATGGGGGAGGGTGGAAGAAGGCAGGGGAGAGGAGAAAATATATTGCTCAATAAAAACAATAATTAAAAAAGAAAGAAGGAATTGTCAACTGCTAGAACTCTCCCTAAAGTCTTGAATATTGTATATTAGGACATGGAAAGGAATGCTTTTTAAATTTATATGTTATTCTATAATATGTTGCAATGTTGCCAAATAAGGTATATTTTCATCAAATCAAAAAAAAAAACCAAACAAACAAAACACACAATGGGTGTGGCAAAGCACAATAAGTAGTCAAGCAGAGGCCTAGGCCACTGTTGGGCTGCCTGTCCCCATTTCACAGACCTTACCAGTAAGGAGAACACAAGTCCTGTGGAGTCAGACAGAACAGAGTGGGTAAGGTTTGTGTGGCGTCGGATCCTCTTGTCCTCCAAGGCTCACGGTGGAGAGGAGGAAAGAGAGGTAGACAACAGAGGTGGACACCACACAGAGTGGATGTAACACCTCTGAGGACCCCCAGCTTCAGTAACCCTATGTTCCTCTAAGACTTGGCCATTCTCCCTCCAAGGAAGCTACTGTCATCATCACTCTGAAATGTAAAGAAGTCTATCTAAGAAGAGGGAAATCTGTCCTTTCCCTGTCCTGCCTGTCCTGACTCTTGGACTGTAAACGGGTTTAAGTAAACTTGCCATCCAGGCACATACGGGAATAAAAACTAGAGACGTAGAGACTGTCATCCAGTCCCAACCCCCAGTGAGATGATAATACACCAGTTTTGCTTTCTCTGCCTTCATTAAACATATATCTCCTCCAAAAAAAAAAAAAGATTTTGATGTTCCCAAGGCCAGCACATCGCTCTCCCTCCCCCCAATAGCACATCGCAGAGGGCATTTATTGGAGGGAAGATGGAATTGTCACAGCTTAGGATGCCTTAATGCATCCCCAACATCACACTCACTAGGAGACGCCATGAGAAAAAAGTGTTTTCCATACTTCCCATTCTCAACCTCCTTTGCTCTTTATTTATTGGTCATTTGTAGAAGAAACCAGATGGTTCTTTTGCGGAGGATGACCAGAAAATCTGTGAGAATATTTACCTAAAAGCAATTTCGGGAAATTGGATGTTTCGATGTTATGATAATACACAATGGATGTTGTGGTGGCAATAAATCCCATCACAGCCGGCATGAAAAGATGGAGGTGCCTGGATGCCCGCCGCCTAGAGAAAGCAAAGCAATGTCAGTGTCTAAGCGAAGAGTTCTAGAGAGTTCTTCATTGTGTTTGCAATCTTCGAATGAGAACTTACTCAACTATGTTTAAAAGCCAGACTTCAATAGTAGTTGCTTAGAGAGCTTGAGAGCAACTACATCATAGCTGTGTGACATAGTTGCGCTGAAAACATTTATCCTAACACAAAGCATCAATGAAATACAATGAAACAACAAAATGCTTACAACAAAACAGATATACCCACCATTGTATATGTGTGTGTATGTGTATGGATTTGTACATTGATCTAAAAATTATATGTCAAGGCAGGCCTGCTGAAATAATAATGACCAGGGCAGTAAAAACAATGAGCCAAAAGAGTGAAAGACATATTTGAGGACGTATGATTGACATTGGAGACTGGAATACAGGAAAATAATGCAACTGAACATAATACCAAGCAAAATGAGCGGCGTGAAGACATTTTCTCCCATTTGTGGGTCCTAAAATTCTTTATAAATATATAGCACCATTTATCTATATGTATTTAAATGTCATGGAAACAGAGGGAGGTTATGGGAAAGGAGGAGATGAGCAGAGGGAGAGAGGAGAAGGGAGACCACAGGGAGGTCACGGACCATGGATGGGGTGATAAAGTCAGAGTACATAATGCATTCATAGCAATTATCTATATAAATCCCGGCACTGGGGCCAAGAAATATATGGTAATGAAAATAAAGTAAATAAAATAAAATCAATGCCCCAGTAAGAAAAGTGTAGACAGGGCAGAGAATATGGAAATACACTAATGCTTGAAGCCACATAATATGTTTAAAATCCTTAGTAGTTTAACGTTGAACCAGAGAACTTAGGACTTTGTACACCATGTAACAGGCAGGAGTCTCTAAAGAAAACTGGGGAAGCTTATTAGTTAGTGCTTGGTCACACTTGGGTTTTAGACAGATTTATTCTGCACCATAGGGATGATGGTTTGGGTGGTTTGGGTAAGTGGTTGTGGGAGAAGGAAGAAGCAGAGGGAGAGGCCAGTAGGAAAGGATCCGCAAGAGGCAGGTGACACAGGAAGGTCAACAGTGACATGAAGGGAAAAGGGCATCTGGGAAAGGTCAGCTGCAAGGTTGGACCAGGGTTGCTCAGTGTGGATTACAAAGGCAAAGGTGACAGAGTTAGATGACCCTTGACCCGTGCGAATGTATGAAGGTGATGATGACAAACTCAGATGACAGTTCTCTTCCTGAGCAGATAGCTATGTGACTGAGGTGCTATACGTGCAGAAGAGAAAGGAAGCGAGCTCGGGAGGATATGCAGATCATGAGGATGCCAATGGTGACAACTGACTTGTTGAACATTAGCAAGCCTCAGTTCTGCTGCACTGCACTGAGCAAAGAATATTTGACAAAGATTTGGGTTATAAGAGATCAGAAAGTTAGTCTGGGAAGATGGATAAGTAAGTAGGAGGACTGGAGTTGAGGTCGCCAGAAGCCAGGTGGGTATGGCATGGTGGCCCTCTTGTCATCCCAGAACTAGCCAGCTGACTAGTCACTCTAACAAACTCAGAATTCAGGAACAGACCCTGCCTTAATACAAATGATGGCAAGGGATGGAGGAGGAAACCTGGCGTCAGCTTCAGGCCCACACACACATGCACTGGCACACACATGGGCTTCCACACACATGCTAAAACAAATTCACACACACAAAGAACAGAAAGAAAAAAATATCAGCAATGTAAACGTGATAATATGGCCATGGTGTGTAGTGCATGCCCACTGGGTTTCTTGTAGAGCAGTTTTCAGGGTAGGTTAGAGAAAAGGTCAACTGAGTGCTGAAGAAGTTATGGCAAAACGGCCTTTTAAGAAGCCTGGATAAGAAGTAGGGAGAAGTCTACAGCTCAAAAGTGGGAGAGTGTGCACCAGAACAGGGCTCTATTGGTTCTGTTTCCCTGTTTGGTTTTAAGACCAACTTCCAATACCATCACCACTAAAACAGCTTCCACCATTACCACGGAATGCTCATTATTCCCTGGCCTCTTTTCTGTCGCTCATGCCGCACATCAACCGTGAAGCCAGAAGAGTCCTCCTTGATAATGCACCAAGGTTATAAGAAATATTGGACTGGTCTCTTTTCCTATGCACACATAGAAACATACAATGTCAAACTACCTGGTTCAAAAGCAAAAGAAATTATTAAAGCCAGCATTGACTGTGTTTGGATAAACATACCAAAGAGTTCTAAACAGGTATCAATAAGCCAATGGCAAAATAAACCTCCAATTGCTTTACATAAGGACACATATTAGAATCTCTGATTTTCCTCTCTTATAAGAAATTCAGACAAGTACACATATGCAAGGAGCTACCACAAAGCATTACAGGTGGCTTAATGATGGAAGCTTCATCTTAACTGCAACAGGAAACTTGGAAGTTGCAAAGGAGGCCCTATGAAATGAGAAGAAAATAGTTTTTGAACTTGCTTTCTTTAAAAAAACTTGAAAGGCTTCTATTATTATTTTTAGACAGAGTCTCACTATATAGCCCCAGGTATCCTGGAGCTCACTATGTAGACCAGGTTGGCTTCGGATACAGATCTGCCTCTGCTTTCCCAGTGTGCTGGGATTAAAGGTGTGTGCCACCACACATGGCTCCAAATCAATATTTGAATGAAAGGTATTCTATGATCTAAGCATTTCCTATTGCTTGGGTGTATTCTGTTAATATGTGAGAGAAATATTTTTTACAGGCTATATTTACATTTATAACTGAAATCCACTGTTTTTTAATTTCCTAAATTAAACTTCTTTTATAAGAAGGACAAAATTTCACTAGAAATATGACTTCATGCAAATTTTGATATTAAATTTCTCTCATCCTTTACTTCAATCTCTTTGTCTCTATGGCTCAAAAGAACAGAACTTTCTGAATAAGAGAACAAAGAAATATGAAAACACATGACTTAGAGAAAGTTACAAAGATCTGGAATTACCCAACAGAGAAATTATGCAGCCAGACAACAATGAAGGTAAAACACAGAGGGACTAGGGAGAAAGTTCAGCAAGCAAAGTGTTTAGTGTGGAGCTGAGTTCAAAACCCATGTAGAAAGCCAAGTAGGATGTATGTACCGGCAAACTCAAAGCTCCTAGGAGCCATGTGAATCAGAGAGGACTAACACCAGAAGTTGTACCTTCCACATGTACACCCCATTCACACACATGAACATACATACATCATACACACACACACGCCCCAGAAACAAACCAAAGTGGTTATCCTGTATGGTGGGTGGCAGTTATCACAGCTAATAAGTCATGATCTGATCCCTTCCCCCGGCCTAGCCTGACTATGTGCTCTGAGCTACAGCTCTGCGCCTCCTGGCACCCAGTAAGATACTGGATAAGCTGGGTCACTTACGAGTCTGAAACAATGCCTTCTGCTATTTCACAGACATGGACAAACAGGAGTGCGAAAGTCAGAATCCATCTCAGGTTGTGTCCGGGAAAATGAAGCCATGTGTTGTGATGAATTTGCACCTTTGAGCTTTGGCTCCCCCATCCTGAGAGAAAAGGGGGCAGAAATATGATTAACAAAAAGGTCATTATAACCAGGAGTGCAATTTACGTTACTGAATGCCACATGCTTTGGGGAAATTCCTGAAACACTAGTGCCTCACAGCAATGGAAACTTTGGTCTATTTTCTTTGTGTTAAAAATTACTATTTAAGTTAGATTTACAATACCATGGAGGCTCACACATTAACACATGGTACATTGTTCAGGCATGACTCTCCACCTCTGAGAACTGTGTGTTTATAACTGATGCACCCTCAACTTCTGATTTGTCCGACAAGACAAATGAATAATTACAATATCTAAAGAAGATCAGCATCTGTAGTCTTTTCAAAGCTGAGACCTCCAGGTACCTAACAAAAAAAACACATATTTGGTGGTACGATAGGGGACCCATTTGTAGAGTGGATTCTGAATCACATGAATGTATGTGTGTGTGTGTGTGTGTGTGTGTGTGTGTGTGTTCACATGCATGGGAGGACAAGCACATATATGTCATGATGTACATATGGAAGTCCTCACCTTCCACTTTGTTTGACACAAAGGTCTATTATTGGTCATGGTTGACCTATGAGCTTCTGGGGCTTTTCCTGTCTTCCCCTCCCATCTTGCAACAGGAGTGCCTAGATTATAGATATGCAATAGAGCGTATTTTTTATATGAGTTCTGGAGATTCAAACTCAGGTCCTCATGCTTGCACAGCAATGCAATGAGCACTGTTCAACAAGCGTGCTATGTGTTTCTCAAGGAAATTGGGGCCTATAGAGATGATTCAGCAGTTGCATACTGATACTACAGAGGACCAGAATTCGGTTCCCAGCTCGCAGATGCTTATAACACTAGCTCCAGCCATGGTTTCTGCATGCACATAAGTATACATGCATACATACACACTTTAAAATAAAATAATAAAGTAAAATATAAATATTCAGTCATTCACATAAGCCTTGGGAAGAACTGAGAATACTACTGGTTCCCCCTATGATCACAACAGAATTAAAAACAGTATTATTTCTTGCTCAGATTTTAAGTTTTTCCTCCCCAAACTAGGTAGAGAGAATATCATCACTTATGATACACTAGACCAGAATCCCACCTCCATTTTTTGCCCTCCTCTTTCTTTCTAGATTTTGACTAAAGAAACAGACAATTCTCTTCGAAAATGAATGAGAGGTTCTGCTAGAAATATTGCAGGAAAGAAATTCTGCACAGACAAAAGGAGACAGCAGCGTCTGTGAGAAAACTCAATTCACATCTTAGAACTTCGAAATGTAACTCACAACTGAGAAGTAAGCTTTCTTACCATAGACTCCTGTGGTTTACACTTTCACCTCTAGGAGGTGAGCTCTGTCTCTCTCCTGTGATGTTAGTATCATTCCCCTAGGATATGGTACTTGTTTCATACTAAGTGGCCAATGTCATAAATGAACATTCCATCAGTCTTTCTATTTAAATATCCTAGAGGTCAGCCTCTGTGATGACACTGAAGTGGGGGATGTCACAGGCTAACTGCGTGTCAGGATGTGAACTATTAACTACAGAACTGCACTAAAATAGTAACGCTTTAAGGTACTGCTGCGGAAAAACTGGGCACAGTGTCTACTCTCTGCTCCTAGCAAGTCGGCATCTATATATCTATTTAGCGTAATTAGCAATGTACCAAGTGTTATACTGGTCTCTCTATACTCCAGATGACAGATGATCTCTGTTGGAATGCTATTCCATGATACCCGTGGAAGTTTCCTTTCTGCTGCTGTGATAAACGCTCTGAGCCAAAACAAACCTGGGGCAGAAAGCACTCAGTTCCTCTTGCAATTTACAGTCCTTCGTCAAGGGAAGCCAGGACAGGAACTCCATCTAGACTCTTGAAGCAGAAGTCTAGGAGGACTACCACTCACTGGCTTGGTGCCCCAGCTTGTTCAGTTACCTTTCTTAGACAGCCCAAGTCCACCCAGCTAGGGATGGTTCTGACTGCCTCGACTTCCCTACAAGAATTCTAATGTAGAACTGCAAGCCAGATAAGCTTTTTCTTCCTTGCATTAGTCAAGATATTTAGTCTTACATTAATCTTAATCATTTTATACATAAAAATGGTTTAATGTTTTATGAGTTAAAGGGTCTATTTTTTCCAGTTGTGGTTGGTTGCAATGCCTGGAACCCCCACATCACCCAGGAGGTTAAAGCAAGAGGATTACAAGATCACGGGCAAACTGGGCTGCATAGCAAACTTCAGAAAGTTTTCTCAAGGAAAATAAAAAGGAAAAAAATGAAAGGGAAATTATCTATTTTGATTGTTTGCAGGAAGTTCCAAAAGTTATATATAATTTCTCTAAATAACTGATTGTGCCCATGTATAAATGGTTAAATAAAGCATAGTTACAAGATTGTTGTTTGTTTCCTAAGTCAGTTATCACTGTATAGCCCATCCTGGGCTAGAACTCATACCAGCCTCCTGCATTAGCCTCCCAGATGCTGGAACTGCAGGGCTTAGCCACCACACCCAGGCGACTTTGCAAATGGTTTCCGTAAGAATCTTTCTCCCTAAGACACAACCTACTAGCCTCCTCTTTCAAACCCCGGATGTGTCACCCTGCAATTGTTCCCTCTTGCTCCCCAGGAGTCAGGTGCTCCAGCAGGTGAGTTCTCAGGGTGCTTTTGCAAAGGGACTGACAAGATAGAGTTACAGTGGTTCATCTGCTCTTGTGGTCTGCACTGGAGGTGGGAGCTCTGTCTTGCCCAGTTTCTATCCTGCTTCCTGCATGAGGCAAACAGTCCACAAATGCTTTGGTTCTGTCTCACAGAATTATCTTTGCTCCCTTTGAAAGAGTTGCTGCCACACAGTTGGCACGTACATGTGGAATATTCTACAGTAAGCGCATACAATTGAACACACAAAAACAGCATCACACTGTCTTCACAAACTTACACCTCAACTTTCAAGGTGGAAAACTTAACATGGCATCACTCAGAACCTCCGCCACCAGCGAGGCAGAAATGTGTGATGCGGCAGAAAAGGACATTTGAGGACTCACCAATGAGCAGTATTGGGGAGGACGTTTGAGGACTCACCAATGAACAGTATTGGGGAGGACGTTTGAGGACTCACCAATGAACAGTATTGGGGAGGACGTTTGAGGACTCACAATGAACAGTATTGTGGAGGACGTTTGAGGACTCGCCAATGAACAGTATTGGGGAGGACATTTGAGGACTCAACAATGAACAGTATTGGGGAGGATGTTTGAGGACTCGCCAATGAACAGTATTGGGGAGGACATTTGAGGACTCACCAATGAACAGTATTGGGGAGGACGTTTGAGGACTCACCAATGAACAGTATTGGGGAGGACGTTTGAGGACTCACAATGAACAGTATTGTGGAGGACGTTTGAGGACTCGCCAATGAACAGTATTGGGGAGGACATTTGAGGACTCAACAATGAACAGTATTGGGGAGGATGTTTGAGGACTCGCCAATGAACAGTATTGGGGAGGACATTTGAGGACTCACCAATGAACAGTATTGGGGAGGATGTTTGAGGACTCGCCAATGAGCAGTATTGGGGAGGACGTTTGAGGACTCACCGATGAACAGTATTGGGAAGGTGATAAACAAAAGGAAGACGTGAGGGACCAGGTTGAGCGCGTCCACAAAGCAGGGGTTTTGGAGAACACCATAATAGATGTTATATGAGGAGATGTTGTTCCCACAGAATGAAAGGCTCATTTCTTCTTATTTGATTAGCCTAAAATGGAGAGAAGACCATGCCAGTATTAAACTTTCTTTCCTAAAATAATGTCTTTAATTGAGGGGACTATGGGGTAAATTAATGTCCCTTGCTTTTGTGCCTTGGGAAGCAGCAAGCTAGATCAAGGTAACTTCGGGTTTTCCATAACATTTTACTAGGCCTCTCTCCACACCTTTTAAAAAAGAAAAACACTTGTGCAAAGTGGTGCCTCAGAGAAGTATGTATCTGACTAAGAGAAAGTCAAAGGACAAAAATGGTGATATGGCAGGGTAAGGAGGAGAAACAACGCTGGTGAGTGCAAAGTGGGAATGCTGTGATATGAAATTGTTTCCCAGGCTCATTCACCAAGAAAACAAAAGAAGGGTCCCCTAGTCATGTTATCTAGATACAGATGACCAGAATGTCTCTCCTGTTGTAGGAAATAGTAACGGAAGCAGACAGGGCTGCAGAGAGGAGCTGCTTTTCTCTAGAAGAAGAACAATGTCAAACAATTAAGAAACATTTAACATAACGCCGAACAAGTTAAGGAGATTCCTCAGGCCTCAGGGTCAGACATCTTTTTGGGCATGTGTGATCCAATGTCTTTATTACAGTCACAGTGTGGAGCTGTCACCAAGCTAATTTTAGAGACGTTCATTATCCCCAAAGAAACTTAATATCCTTTGATCTACCTGCTCCCATTTTCTCATCCTCCCTCCTTAAGGAAGAAGTAACATATTTTCTCTATTTTAATTTTTTTTTACAATTTATGTGTGTGTGTGTGTATGTGTGTGTGTGTGTGTGTGTGTGTGTGATACAGTAGGCATATGGGGAACAGAGGACAACTTGCAGGAGTCAGTTCTCCCTTCCACCATCTGGGTTAGGTGTTCAAATGCAGGTCATGCATCTTAGCAGCCAGCGGCTTTATCACTGATCTGTCTCACCAGGTCTTATGTACTTTTTCAACAGTATTTTAAGCACCAAGATGAACAGCTTTCTATGGTACAGGCTCGACCACATTTTAATCTTTTCATCAGTTGATAGACATTCGGTGCGTTTAGACTTCTAGCTGTATGAAAACACCACTAGAAATATTCCTAATTTCAAGGCACTCTGCCTAAGTTGAGACAAAGGCTAGCTGCTGAGTTGGAGATCAGTGTCCCCATGCAATATAAGAAGGTGTAGGTAGGAAGGAAACACAGGACTTCGTGCCAGGCTTTGTGAGGACCTCAGCTTCCACCCTGTGTGGGTGTGAGCCCAGGATGTGCTCTGGCTTTGATTTTAAATGGAAGACCTTTCTAATGCTAGGCTGGAAAGACAGTAGAGCTCGCTCCATCAGCGTAAGACCTGGGCAACCCAAGTAGTCCTCCAGCAACCTGAAACCCTTTGTGTGGTGCCTACTACTTAAACGGCATCGACTTCGTTCTTGGTGCTGCCCAGGTGTTATCTGAAGTCCGCAGAACAGGCATGTATTGTCGGTGATATGGGGGTTTATAGCAGACTATTCTGAGCTTTGGATGAGTCCAGCAGTCTGTCACCTGCTAGACAACTTGGGATCCGCACCCACTTGTCAGATTTATAACCTGTGCTTTTGCATTCTGTCACTTAGCCACCATCCATTTTTCTACAGAACCGATCTTAACTGTTCATAGTAAAGCAAATAGCAGTTTAAGAGTTTAACCTCCGAAGACTTTTGCATATTCATGTTGGATTCTGTCAGGGATATTAAAAGATAATATTTTATTAGCTAGCAGCACTTGTCTTTTTTCTTTATTAATTTAATAATTAACATGATATTTTCATGAAAACAAGATGAATAATATGACAGAGAGAATGTTGACTGTATTAGAAAAATTGCTGGGAAATTCAAATTTCCCTCAGAGGTCTTAAAAAAACATTGCATGAACATAAGTAACTAGTCAGAAAGCTTGTATGGTTATATTCCAAATGTTTGTTTATAACACATCACACATACTACTTTTGATAAATGCTTTTGTGGATAAGTCACTGACAGGCTCTCTTGTTGAGTTCTTTTTTTAAAAATTGTATTTTTACAACAAATTCAAAATTCAGCTATGTATTTGGTAAATCATTACACACTTAAAAAACTCACACCGGAGAAAGAATTGAAAACTTCCAAATAGTGGCAAAATGGAAGTTAAACATTCACATATGTATATTAGTAGATGTGTTTTGATAAAGATAGAAAAGCAATCTAAAAAATCATAGCTAGCAATGAGATTTTTAAGACTATTTGCTTGTTTAGTGGAAATGATAAAATGAAACTCTAAGTTATTTTTGTTTGTTTCTGCAGTGCAGGACCCCAAACCCAGGGCATCGAACATGCTAGGTTTACCACTGAAGCACACACTCTATCCCCAGCCCTCAAGTTCACATTTCACAGAAAAAAATCTAGCCGATTTTATTCCCCCTGCTGTGGTCCTTGAGCCTTGCCCTGGTTCCCACTCTCCCCACTTCTTATACAGGTCTCCTTGTTTCCTTTTGACATCTCCTCGACTGACCCTTTGACCTTTAGAGTTCTGTCTCTCAACCAACCCACTGTCCAGGAAGCAGGTTCTAGCAGCCAGCTACAGCAAACCAGAAGGAGGGAATGAGAAAAATTTATGGCAGCTATTTTAGTGTCTTTGTCCACCAAAGACATCGAATCAAGATGGTGTGTGTGTGTGTGTCTCTCTCTCTCTCTCTCTCTCTCTCTCTCTCTCAGAGATCAGATACCTGTGTGTGTTCTAGAATTCAAATCCAGACCCTCAGGTTCTAGGCATTCAGTCTACAAACCAAATTACACCCCAACCTTCTAATAAATCCTTAAGTTCCCAAACAAGCAGTGTCTGGGGTTCCAGAGCTCAGGCTGTTGTGAGCTTTCCACTAATGCTCTTGAGGGCTAAACTGTCATCCGTTTCTAGTGTCTTCCACCCTGGATCTGCTTAGGCTCAGTTCTGCACAGAAGTCCCAGCTACGGAGCAGAGGATCAAAAGGGAAAACAGAACATCTTTCTTCCCCCCCACACACAAAATCCCTCTGAAAGACTGGCAAGTGTTTATAACAGTCACCAGGGTTGGGGAACTGGAAGGAGCAAACTTTAAAACAAAGATCAAAAGAGAAACTTTGACTATGGGATGGCTTGCAGAGCAGAAAACAGAGGGGAGAGGATTTCTCCATGGCCTAACTTCTTGTTTCCTAGAGAGAGTAGCAACGCAAAAGCTTACTTAGTCTACCGCACCTGGGATCTAGAAAATGTGGTATTAGTTCATAAGTCTAATAGCTCGTCTATCAACTCGATTGACTCTTCCAAAGGAGAACAAAGGGTAATTGATGCAGTTCCTAAAACATGCCAAAACAGCACCACGTGTCAGGGACGCCAGCTACTTCTGCCAGCCCCCTCCTTCCAACGTAGTCCCTGAGGGAGAAGCAGCCACCTACCTGCCCACCTAGCTGAAAAAGTCAGTTGTGACCCATTGACAGTTCCAGCCAAACTCAGGCTCCGGAATCATCTAAGACAAACACGCACAGGCTGACTTTCTTCCAAACACATGAAGCAATTCACCTGAGTACTCAGCACTTAGCATTGCCCTTTGAAGGCACCTAAGGTGTCCCTGCTACCCGTGACACTCAGGATGCCCATCATTTACAAAGGCAAACGCTGCAATCACTTCGTCAAAGTTTCTCGGTAGAGACCTCACAAAGTGAGTCTAGCTAGCTGTCTGGCTGGTTCTATACAGATCCAAGTAGGAAATTTCCTAACAAAAATAACCACTCGCTTGATGGAATTTTTTTTATCGTAGTCCATCCATTTACCCTTCAGAGACTGTGACGTTCTGTGACACAGGAAAGCCAATGATGGGCTCCTTCCACAAATAAGATTTCTTAGTCACTGTAATCAACAAGGAGCAAACGAGCAGAAAATAAATAAATAATAAATACCTTGAGTTTGGCTTCTGTACTCAGTCCCCCCTACCGGCCACTCGAGCTACCTTCCAAACGCCTGCCCACAGTCTGAAGAAGTATATTTCAAACTAGTGCACCGGACTCCTAAAGAGCAAAAAGGAACAAATTCAGTGGATAGAAAACTGCTTCGTGAATAATAATGGGAACGACTAAGAAGTCTATGCATTAATCAGTGACACCTTTCCCTGTTTCCTGTAGGTTTGGGCTCCAGCCCGCAGGGTTGTGTAAATCAGACTGGAAACTTGATCCCCACCTTCTCCTCTCCAGCCAGGGCCCTGTCCCCTGAATCCTAGAAATGCGAACGCCTATACTGAGGAAATAGTAGATCAAAATCAACAGCTTACAGCCGGTGACTCTTCAAAGCGGTCGGTGATCGCTCTGTAGCAAGCCGAGAAGCTCGCGCCGAGGTACCCTGTCTGTCGTTCAAAAGGAGGGGCGTCGGTCGACAGCCGGCGGGTGGATTATTTTTAGGGTGGGTGGGAGGCCAGCTGCTGCCTCCTATCGCGTTTCTCCTCTGCTGCGCTGCTGAGCTGTGCTGCGCCGCGCTGCGGGGCCGGGCGGACTCCGCCGCGCCCAGGCAGGAAACTGCAGAAGCCTGGGGCACATCGCCTGAGGCCTCGGGACCCTCCCGACCCGGGACCCTCTCCACCACGTCCCTCCCCAGTCGGGGCCATGCCCGCTAGGGATCTTCCACCACCCTTCCCCGGAGCCACTTTCTGCTGCTCAGCTGCTCCGCTAGGGGCGAGCACAGGGGAGAAGTGCCAAACCAATGCCATAAGCCGCGGCCCCCAAACTCCACTAGATAGTAGAACTTGCAAAAACCGACGCTTGAACCCTAAAAACTAGGGTTGTCAGATGTGAAAACAGTTAAAGTACCAGCTCCGCAGTCAGCCTTTGCTTTGACCACCAAGAAACAGATTTGGGGTTGTCATCCTTTCCAGCGGAACTGGGAAATGAAGGGTTCATTCTAAACAGAAGAACCCGCCACCAAGGCTAAGTAAGCGCGCATGTCTTATTTGGATGGGCAGGCGCAGGGCAGAAGCTTCCAGTGACCCGAGAACTTGTCTGCTTTCTAGACCTATCAGTGGCCTTTGATGAGTGATTTTGATTCTGAGGTTCTGCATCAACAGTACTTTCTTGTTTCTGTGCTTTCAACAACTACAGATGGAATTAACTCTGGAAACAACATAACCTACCTAAATCAAGATCAACCGAAGGCAGGCTGTGGTGGTGATCTTCTGAAATGTCAGCATTTGGGAGAAGATGCAGAGAGTTCAAAGCCTAGAGAACTTCACAGAGGGTTAGAGGCCAGCTACACACACACACACACACACACACACACACATACAAGCGCGCTTGTGTATTTGATATGCGTATGTACGTATATTGTTCCATAATTAGCTTTCCCTCTGGAAGTAAGGAGAGAATTTTTAAATTTTTGAATTTTACTTGTTTCAGGGCTGGGGATGAAGGTTTCAAACCCTGGCTTGGACTCAGACTTCCAGTAATCCTCCTGACTCAGTTTCTGGATTGTTGGGATTGCAGATGTGAGCCACAATCATACTGGATAATTTTGACCCTGCTAACTCTTGAATAAAACCCCTTGGGATTCCCAAGGGAAGGTTTTGAGTCCTTTTCAGTAATCAGCGTTTTCAGCAACTGTCCTGATCAGATAAAGGACAATCAGCCTGGCTGCCTGTGCCTGTGAGGTTCCTCATACAGTCCCCTAGGGGCCCTGGTTGTTGAGCTGAACTCAGAACCCCATGGCTTCCTGACCTCCAGGAGTTGGTACAGAAGCTGACCCCGGCACAGTCGGCCCCAGGGGGGATGTGAGAACGAAGCTGCTTTCTGGGAAGATCCACACTACCTTGGCCAGTTTCCGGGACCAGTGTGTGCCACTGCCAGGGGCCAACAAGGCCAGAGAGAGTGACACCTGGGAGGGTCCCGGAACTGATCTTCCAGCCTCAGAATGACATTCAATTGGACACTATAGTGAGCCTTTGGTGCTAGAGGAAAAGAGTGTTGTCTGAGACCAGGGAATCTCAGATCATTGTGGAGACACCAAGTTGGGAGAGAATTGGGAGCTGGTAGAGAATGCCAAGTACACAATTAGAATGGGAATACACAAAAGGAAGTTGAGCTGAGGAGTTTTTAAAAAATACTATTATTGAGTCTGGTTTCACATCTCAGTGGTTAAGAGTGCTCTTGCAATAGGTTCCCAGAACCCATGAAGGGATGCACAACTCTCTGTAACTCGAGTTCCAGGGCATCTGATGCCTTTTTCGGGCCTCTGAATGTACCAAATACACATGGCACACATACATATGTTCAGCAAACACACATAAAAATAAAAATAAAATCCTTATAAAGGAATTATCACTATTTTATACATAAAACAAAGCACATGGGTGGCTAAGGGGGGTGGTGCTCAAACAAGCCTGGGATATAGAATAACACCAAAAGTACACATGGATGGATGATTGATAGATGATAGGCAGAGAGAGAGATGATAGATAGAGATAGGTAGATAGGAGATAGATAGATAGATAGATAGATAGATAGATAGATAGATACATAGATACATAG
>LOEQ01004399.1:114179-126142 GCA_001685075.1 Bramus lutescens | reverse complement strand
TACAGAGCGAGTTCCAGGACAGCCAGGGCTACACAGAGAAACCCTGTCTCAAAATCAAGACAAAACAAAAATACTGGTTTTTGTTGACTTATAATAATTATGCATGTTTATGGACACAGTGTCACAGTTTAGTATATACAGTGGTGCAGTCACACTTTGGTTTAGCCATCATTTTAAATATGCGCCTTTTATTTAATTGTATTGGGAGCCTTCAAAATCCTCTTTACTGGTTATTTTGAAATGTACTGGACAGTTTTCTGTCAACTCGACACAAGCTAAAGTCATCTGAGAGGAGGGAACCACAATTAAGAAAATATCTCCATAGATCAGGCTGTAGGCAGGCCTGTAGAGCATTTTCTTTAGTGATTGGTGGGAGGGAGCGCCTACTGTGGATGGGGTCATCCCTGGGCAGGTGGTCTTGGGTTCTACAGAAAGCAGGCTGAGCAAACCATGGGAAGGAATTCAGTAAGCATCACCCCTCCATGGCCTCTGCATCAGCTCCGGCCTCCAGGTTCCTGCCCTGCATGAGTTCCCGCCTCACTGCTTGTGATGATGAACTGTGATGTGGGACTGTGAGGACACGAACCCTGTCCTCCCCAGGCTGCTTTGGTCATGGTATGTCATCCCAGCAACAGTCGTCCTGATTAGGACACCTTACTCGGCTGTACCATGTTCCAAGCTACGCTCAGTATCTGCCCGCACCCCTGTGCCCATTGGACATCCCCACCTCAGCCATTCTAGCCTTGAGAGTAGATTTCAAATTAGAAAAGACCCCGTGTATCCTTGCATGGGTTCTGCATGTTGCAGGTGGATGGCAAGACCTGAGCGACAGCACCTGTCTCTAAAGCCACGCTTGCGCCTCTGTCTTCTCTCTAGATGTGTGCAACAGCACCAACCTCCCCGAAGTCGAGATCATCAGCCTCCTGGAGGAGCAGCTGCCCCATTACAAGCTAAGAGCTGACACCATCTACGGCTACGACTACGATGACTGGCTGCACACACCTCTCATTTCCCCAGATGCCAACATCGACCTCACAACAGAGCAGATTGAAGAGACCCTGAAATACTTCCGTAAGTAGCCGGCCCCTCTGTGGGCACAGCAGTGTGATGGCCCGTTCTCCCTTGCCAGGGCCCCAGGTCAGGTCTGCCATGAGTCACTGTGTTCTGGGCCTGACATCTGTGGAAGGGGGGCCAAGGGGGGTGTGGCCTTAGGAGTGGGTTAGCCGTGTTAAGGGTCTTCTTATTCAGGATGAGTAGTGGGGACCGAGCATTTTCGTTTGTACCATGCAGAATAACAAAACTATTCTCATCTCCCTTTTCTGTTTTTTTAAATAATTATTTGTTATATTTATTGTGCATTATTTTATGTGTGTGTTTGCATGCCTGTCAGTATTTGCATCATGCTGCATGCAGTGCCTGAGAAGGCCAGAAGAGGGCATTGGATGATCTAGAACTGGAGTTACAGATGATTGTGAACCACCTTGTGGGTGCTAGGAATTGAACCTGGGTCCTCTATAAGAGCAGTTAATGCTCTTGACTGCTGAGCCCTTTCTCCAGCCCCATCATTTCCCCTTATAAACTCCGTTTAACAACAAATGTCACAAGGAAATCTAGGCAGCTTCCCTCCATGTAGGCATAGCAAGACATGAGCCAAGGTCAATTGGCTAAGCTGGAATTCCAGGAGTCAAACCATTGCAGCGTAAAGTTACACCACTGGGTGGCAGAGTTGCTACCTGGATGACCTTACACTAAAGGAGGAGGAGGTCTCAGGGAGAGAGAGAGAGAGAGAGGGAGGGAGGNGAGAGAGAGAGAATACAGTGTGATGACACAGTACTGCTCACGGAGGGTGATTATAAAAGTTAATATTTAACATTACTAAGGCTTATTTGAGCGACAGCTGCTTTTCATTCCTTCTTCCTCTCTCCTCCTCCTCTTATTCCAAGGGTCTTGTACATGCTAGGCAGTAAGCAAGTGCTCTGCAAATTCACAGTGCTCCCAGTCCTTTTAAAAGGCAATCCTCCTGCCCCAGCCTCCCAAATGCTGAGGGCATAGGTGGGCGCCACCACACTAACCGGTAAACGTCACTTTGTTTTTCCCATGGTAAGATGAATCCAGAGCCTCTGCCATTGAGTGCTCTACCTCCATCCCTGAAGTTCTGTCTGTAGAAACTCACATGTCCTGGGTCTGGAGGGATGGCCGAGCAGTTAGGAGAAAGCTGCTCTTCTAGGACACCAGAGCTCAGTTCCCAGCCCTGATGTTGGGCAGCTCACATCTGTCTGTAACTCCAGCTCCAGGAAACCTGGAGGTCTTCCGGCGTATGCAAGGACGGCACTCTTCCCCATGTCTACACGCAGGTCTACACACAGATACACGCGTGTGTCATTTGCACATCTGTTTATTTCTCATTTGTATACCCCATATGTCATCATGCTACCCCCTTTTTAAGACATACAGCAGTCCTGTTTCCCTGGTGGTAATGCCCCTGGGAGCCAGCTTGTGGCACAGCGCTACATCGCTGAGCTTTATGCAGTTGTTGTCTCTACCAGAGACCAGTCTTTCCAATTTCCAGATGGGAACTCAGAGCCTCTGCTTCAGGGTGTGTGCAGGACTACTCGCGGGTTCTTCTTGGATGCTAATGGGAAAGAAGTTATGTTTGCATTGACCTGTGTGCTTATCCTTGGTGTGGTCCACACAGAGTCTTTTGAGCGTTGCTGATAACTGGTGTCGGTGAGAACAAAAATGGACTAATCCCAGCCTGGAGTGTCTCATGTGCCTCACAGTGGGTCAGACGTTCTGCACGAGTCAGTCTGTTTAGCCAGGGCACCTGCACCAGCAGGGAATGTGGACTGTGCGCAGGAAGCCGGGTCTCTTCCCTTCAACGTTCTGTATGGTTTTTTTTTACTGTAGAAGCCCACAGTATAATTTGAAATGGTTATTTTTGAGAAAGTCTGTGGTGTGACTGACTCTTCTGTCAGAGCTTTGCCGCTGTCTGCCATGGGAGGTTCCTGGTCCTTCCTCACACACATTGATTGGCCTTGGACACATGCAGTGTAATTAGAGCGTCATTCATGGCAGCACCAGACCATGTCACAGGACTGTCACAGGATTGACTGGCTGCATCCTATGAAACATCTACAGACAGCCAAGGCTGCTTCGATTTAGCAGCGCACAGTTTTGAAGGCCGTTTTATCAGGAGACTCAAATAGTGGATTCAAAAATGCATCTCTTGTTTTCAGTTATATGTGTAAGAAACCCCCCAAAACTATGTTAGAGTCACCGGGATACTGCGGTGCATGAGATCACTGGAGGAGCTCAATGGGCACAGAGCAGACCTTAAAACTGTTATGGTAGCGTGTGTCCAAGTCTTGTTGATTACTTCTTGTGGATTCTCTGCTAGATGGCTGTTTGTTAAGTGTCTTACTTGATATGGAGAGACGGCTTAGCAGTTAAGAGCACTTACTTTTCTTGCAGAGGACCTGAGTTCAATCCCCAGCACCCACATCAGGCGACTCACAACTGCTCCACAGGATGGGTGCCCTCTTCTGGACTCTGTAGGCACTGCACTCACATGTGCATATACCCACAAGTACACAAACACATGTAAATTAAAAATAAAAAAATCCTTTTCTAAAAAGCATCTTAATTGAACAGCCAGGCATTGACTTTGAAATGCAAGACTTAAACTAAAGCCCCAGGACCCCCAGATGATCTGTGACAAGAATTTAGGGTTTTGTGAATTTAGTTATTTCCATGAACTGAAATGTAGCATTATCCTGCATAGTCAGACTGGCAGACAACGCAGTGTGTCAGCAGCAGGATCTGCAATCTCGTTACCAGGGGAGGTCAGAGATGCTGTGTGCTGCCCAAAGGTGGGCAGATGCTGAAATGCTCTGCCCGTCACTGGGTTCAGGTGCTGGGTATCCGTCCCAGCACAGTGGACTACATTATTTAATGTGTTTCTTAGGTAGTTCTTGTACCATGGCTTTGGCTGTCTTTGTGTTTTAGTAACTGTGCAGACACAGCTGTTTCCCTTTGCACAGACAGACATGCAGGTGGTGTGTAGGGGCCCTGCTCTGTCTGGTGTTCCAGTTTTTTATTTGTTTGTTTGTTTATTCTCTAGGCAGAACTTCACTATGTAACATGGCTGCTCCAGAACTCAGAGATCCACTTGTCTCTGCCCCCTGAGTCCTGGAGTTAAAGGCATGAACCACCATGCCTGGCCCTGCTTTTGCGTGTGTGTGTGCGTGCGCGCGCGGTAGCTTACATTCATATGTGTATGTACATACATGTATGTGCATGTAGAGGCCAGAGATTAGCGTTGTCTTTGTCTATCCATCTCAAACATATGTTTGTTTGGGTCTTTGTTGTTACTGAGATAGGGTCTTACTATGTGTTGTGGTTTGGATGAAAATGACCCCCATAGGCTCATTGGGAAGGGCACTATTAGGATGAGTGGTCTTTTTGGAGTAGGTGTGGTCTTGTTAGAGGAAGAGTGTCCCTGGGGGTGGGCTTTGAGGCCTCACTGTTTCTTCCTGCTGTCTGTGGATCCAGATGTAGAGCTCTCAGTTACCTCTCCAGCTCTATGTCTACCTGCGTGCCACCATGCTTCCTGCCATGATGATAATGGACTAATCTTCTGACCTGTAAGCCAGCCCCAATGAAATGTTTTCCTTTATAAGAGTTGCTATGGTCATGGTGTCTCTTCACAGCAATAGAAATTCTAACTAAGACACTGTGTCCCTGGCTGTCCTGGAACTCAATGAGATTCGCCTGCCTCAGCCTCCAAAGCGCTGGGATTAAATGCATGAGCCACCGTGCCCAGCCCGCCTTGTGTTTTGGACAGGCTCTCTCATGGCCCTTGGAGATCGCTGAGTCAGCTTGACATCATCTGGTCAGGGGGCCGTAGAGTGTCTCCTCTCTCCTCTTTCACAGAGCTGGCATCCTAAGTGCGTGCCCACTTGCCCGGCTCACTCAGGCTTCCTGTCTGCACAGCAGGTACTGTACCGACCCAGCCTTCATCCTGGCCCTGTTTGGGTTTTGTGTGTCTGTTTACACATCTGTAACCTAGGCGATACCACTCAGCACAGTGAGTCACAGTGTCAGGCCACTTGTGCGCTGACTGAGGAGCCAGTGTCCTCTGCTTCCCTCCTAGGTTCCCTATGTAGGTGGCACTGTGTAGGGCAGTGTCTGTTGCCGTGGAGTTGGGGGTGCAGGGCTCCCTGAGGTGAGAAACCAGAAGTGGGTAGTTACATCTTACTGTTTGACCAGAATAGATTCTTCCTGGCTGCCGTGTTCAGGGTTAGACTCCGACCCCTCCTGCTGACGAGAGGGAAGTTTCCCCTTCTTCCTCTCTGAGGCCCCCTTCCATGGTGGTGACCTCCAGCACTTCCCCAGCTGACTGCTGATGAATCTGAGAAATGCAGGGAATAACAGCGACTTATAAAGTATATGCCCACAAGTATGGGGCTTGCCAACTCAGATGGCTGGACAGGAGGTAAGAATGGCCCATGCTTAGCACTTACTGCGTGCCGGGCCTTCTCAGCCTCACTCCTGCTGAGAAGGGAGATCAGGCAGATCAGGGAGATCAGGGAGAATCCTGGGGCCCAGAGACACTAGGAAGCTTTCCCAAAGAGAAACAGCAAAAAGGGACGCTGGCATTCAAATATCAGTCACCTGGTCATGTCCTGCTCAGAGAGGCCGAATGGGGAAGGAAACTCAAGGTTAATGCTCACCTGGCAAAACAGAAAAGACAGAGCTCCGTTCCCCCAGACCTCGGTGTCAGGATTTGTTAAAACATGTTTATTTATAAATCATTCATTCAACAGAATTCATTTTCCATGGCTATTGTCACATAGCATGTGATATGTAGCTGGACAGGGCTTCAAGTCCTTGCTCTGTGATGTGCAGCTGCCCCGTGTGGTCTGATGGTGTCCTGTGTGCAGTAGACCAATCATGTGTCACTCAGCAGGCAACAGGTGGAAAAGTCACCATGTTTCTTGTTAGGTGGACATGCTCCAGTGGGCCGCTTTCCCCTGACTTCTTAGGATTAGCACACATTGATCCAAGAAGGAATTCTCTGTGTCACACCTGGGGTCTGCTGACCACCCCGCCTCTGAGGTGACCTGGAGAAGAGCAGGTCCCCAAACAAACAGGCTTCAGAGTGTCTGTTTGCTTTCACTGTAAGTAATCCTACCAGCGAGTATGATCGGGGAAGGGCAGGCGTGGCGGCCCTTCCACGCTGAGCTCCTGCTGAGGTTTTTTTGACAAAGGAGGTGGACACATCTCTGCTGTTTTGATCTTCTCCATGTCCTCAACTAGGACTGTGGAATGTGCAGATTCCAGGTGGGGGTGGTGAGAACAGTGGTCTCCTCTCTGGGACGTATTCTTTCCCCTGTGTGGGGGCCTGCTCTGACGACCTGACTGTACCGCCGTGATCTTCCAGTAGAGAGCGCTTTGGCGCAGGCCCTAAGCTTTGGCTGTCCTGACAGGCTGGGGGCAGCAACTGGCCCTGCGCTGGCAGGATGTGGGAACGCAGGTCTGCTATGCTTACAGGGCCCTCTTCACAGACTGAGGAACCTCACCTCAAGAGAGCTCTTACTGGGTAGGGCACCAGGGTGCTGATTAAATCTGAAGAGCCTTCTTCAGAGTTCCCACTGGGAGTTTAATCTATTGTACAATTAAATTGTTTGCAGTGGTGGCTCCTCGCCCTTCCTCACCTCCTGTTTTCAGTCCCCCTGCATCTCCTCATTCTCCTTTTTCTCAGCCTCTCCTCCCACACCTGCTCTGCCTCTTCAGAGCCTTGCTTACTCCTTGAACCCACTGTAGCCCAGGCTGGCCTTGAACTCAGTGTCCCCTGAGCTGGGACTCCAGGCATGTGCACCACACCTGCCACACACATGCATCTGAGCTGGGACTCTAGGCGTGTGCACCACACCTGCCACACATGTTCATCTGAGCTGGGACTCCAGGCGTGTGCACCACACCTGCCACACATGTTCATCTGAGCTGGGACTCCAGGCGTGTGCACCACACTGCTGCACATGTGCATGTCATACTTAGACTTTGCAGTTCCCCTGGCAGGCTCTTCTCATCCTTTTCCAAAACTGAATATGAGTTATTATTTAAATTTGTTTTAGGTTAGCACATTGCTTAATAAAATCTAGGGTCTCCTTCTCCTCCTCCCTCTCCACCTCCTCCCTCTCAACCACCATCAGATCCTCTAACGTCTAGATATCAGGCCTAGAAGTAATGTATATATGAGCAGTTTGCTCCCCCAACCACCAGATTTGGAGTTTTCAGAAGTCTGAATATACCCCAGGATTTTTATGAGATGTCTGAGTCAGGAAATCTTCACTTTACCATTGTTGGTACAGGTAACCATTACCCAGGAAGGTGTGCTTACAGAGGTAAAGATAGATGGTCTGGGAATGTGACCGGTCATTTCAGGATGTATGTGGGTACAGCTAACCAAGAATGCATGTCATGTGCACACGAGTGTGTACTCACATGTGCATGTACACACACACCTTTGGGGGGTGGTGGTCAGTGAAGAGGCTGATCTTACCCATGCTGATCTGGAAAGGAAGGAAGGAAGAGGAAGGGAGGGAGGGAGGGAGGGAGGGAAGGTAAGGAAGGAAGGAAGGAAGGAAGGAAGGGGAAAGTGTATTGAGGATCGAAAGGGAATCAGATTGCCAAGGGATTTGCCAAAATGCACCATGACAGTATCTTCCTGAATATCCTTGACTTCCCCCCTTGTGAGCAGAGCGCCCTTTCTGCCGTTTTGCTCATGGGTGATGACCTGGCGGCCGGGGTGGGGGGATGTCCAGGACCTGTGCCTTCCATCTTGCAAACCTCCTCCCATTAGCAAGGCCTTTCCCCTGGGCACACATTCCGCCATATTAGCTGGCTCAGATGTCTGTGGGAATGGAAAGTCGGGCAGTGTGGGCCTGCCACCATTACAGTCTTCACGGTAGCCACCAGCTGTGGGCCTGGGCACTGGTGCTGGAAGAATTATTAGGGAGGTGACCGAAAGCTGCTACATGTGAAGATGCCCGACTGTCCTTGGACTCCTGGCTGTAGTTCTGGAAAGCGGGTTGCCCACAGTCGTGTCCCCACGTCTGTCATCTTATCAAACCAGGTTCCAGCAATGCGTCTTTCTCTCAAGAACAGCATGGTTGGCAAGCTGCTCTGTGCAGATGGCTTTCTTCTTGTATTAATTCTGCAACTTGGAGACAGAATGGGCCCTGGCTTGGGCGGGAAACTGACACGACAGCTCCGCACTCACTGCCACTCTTCCCAGGCTCCCATTGTTCAGCAGACTTTGGACAGGAGTGGCACTTGCGGTCTCTTGAGCCTGTGGCTTGTGTGTGTGTGTTGAAGTGATGGCAACAGCTGTTTGCTGCGCTGGCCATGGGTGTGAGATTTCTCCCCCAGACCTTCTGTGCTGACAGGTGGTGAGCTCAGACCCGCTTAGACTTCATACTGCTGCCAAGACATGTTCTCTTCCCTACCTTTCCAGCGAGGGGCTGATGCTAATGACAGCTGCTCAGAGACCCAGGCTCTGTGTTGCCTTTCTCTCTGCTTGCAGGTGTTTCTATGAATGGCTGCTTCACCCCTGCCTTCCCTGGTGTCGGTGGGGTGGTCTGTGCCTGGAGTAAGAAGGAGCGGTTGGCAGCAAGCTGTTCCCCGCAGCCCACCTTCTGCCATGAGGGCTCTCTGGCATTTCAGCACTGAGGATTGGAGAGAGCTGGACCATTGTGCTGAGCCATGGCAAGCCCTCTCTCTCTTCTGCCTCTAGCCTCCAGGCTCCAGCTGGGTGTGGGCAAAGGCGATTATGCTGTCTAAGGGACGGAAGGTCTAGAGCCTGGGAATGTGTTTCAGAGAGGACTTGGGATCCTGAGAAGATCTGCAACAGGGCTCCTGGTACTTGGATTTAAGCATGTCCTCCAAGTATCATTCTTCGCTTGGCAACTCGTGTTTTCTCTTTTCCAGTAATGATTTTCTGTGTGTGTGTGTATGTGTTTACGTGTGTGTATATGTGTTTACATATGTGTTGAAACACCTGTGGGTGTTGGGGAGGCTAAGAAGACAACTTTAGCTATCTTTCCTCAGACCCTGTTCATGTTTTTTGTTTGGGACAGGATCTCTCATTGGCTTGGAATTCACCAAATATACTAGGCTAGCTGGCCAGTGAGTCTCAGGATCTGCCTATATCCTTTTCCCCAGGATTAGGCCACCACACCTGGCTTTAAAAGCATTGTTTCATGTGCTTGGTGTTGTATCTGCATGTATGTCTGTGCACCATGTGAATACTTGGTGCCCTTAGAGGCCAACAGAGGTCATCAGATCCCCTGAAATTGGAGTCACAGACATTTGTGAGCCACCATGTGAGTGCAGGGAATTGAAACCAGATTCTCTGGGAGCCTCTGGCCAGCCACCACACCCTGCTTTTTAAACAGAGATTCTGGGGATCAAGTTCAGGCCCTCACTTTAAAAGCTGAGTTACCACCCAGCCCATTTCCCCAGTCTTCACGGCTGATAAAGACGTTGCCACCCCTCCGTAGCTGCATTAGCGCTGTAGTGCTGGTGACATGCAGTCACTTCTGGTTCTGGTTCTGAAGGTCAGGCGGCGAGAGTCCAGGGGGCCGTGATTGCTCTTTCAGGGTTCTCTGAGGAAACATTCCGCTGCTCCTGCCATCGTGGCCTTGGAGACACTGCTCCAGTCTGTGCTGTGACTTGCCACTTTCTCTTTGAAGAACACCTGCCATTGGATTTGGTCCCCTTTAATTTAGGATGATGTCATCTGGAACATTAACTTAGACCCATAGCTTTCATTGGTAATTTTTTTCTTTTAAATCACATTTTCTCTGTCTTTCTCTCTCTGGGGGTGGGATGGGGCGCATGCAGGCCACAGCACACATGTGGAGGTCAGAGGACACCAGTGAGAATCAGTCCTCTCCCTCCACTGTGTGTGTCCCACGGACTGAACTATGGGCTGTCTGGCTAAGTGGCAAGTGCTTTTCCCCACTGAACTGTCTTGATGGCCCAGGAGGTCAGCCTTCATACAGGTCTTCAACCCTCAATCTGGTGTTCTCTGCAGGGAGACTGGATTTGTGTTTGTGCGCCTAAGTGCCATGGCATACCCCACTATCCCAGCTTCCGGCTCCATCATCCTGGGATCCTTGTATCGTGTCTTGCTGTGACTGTTAACTGGGTCCTTTACACTTTGGCCTCAAGAGTTTATCCCCACCCACCCCATGTGGGGCCGTCTGCTCTCCTCCAGAGCCTTCTGAGGCTCCATCTCCTGCTGCCCTGGGTCTGACCCTCCTCCGGTATAGGTGTCAACTACGCCCACAGTGCCAGGTCTTCGGTTTTGGTACCCGTGTCCTCATCCACATCCAGCTGGTGTATTCATAGCCACCCGGCACAGAGGCGCATTAGACAGTCTTCTAGAAGGTTGGGTGGCAGGAACGGAGCAGTGAGGTACACCTACCCGACTTCCAGAAATGGATTAAAATAGCTCTCTGTTAGTCTTCTGTCCTGCGTATATCAGTTGGCGTGTTCCCTGCTTGCCTTTTTCTGGATATTCTCTGTAGTGTCATGGCTTTCACTGAGGCCACTTGTTCCCTTTAAAAATAATTAACTGTATTTTTCCTGCAGTATTTCAATTGTCACAGTTTGGTCCAATTCTTTTAAGTTGGCTTTGTCCATTCTCTTTTCCCGAGACCTTTGGGAGTAGCCTTTGCTTCCTCTGACTCTTAGCTTACAGACCCATTGTGATTCCTCCCTGCTCCAGGCTGTGGAGTCAGCAGCTCTGCAGGGAACCTGAGTGTTCCCTGATTCCAGCATGGGTGTTGCAGTGCCCATGCCCTGTTGTAGGGGAGGGGTGTCCTTGCAAGGCCTCACCATGGCAAAGCTGGGAGCAGTGTTTCTTATCCATGTCAACAAGTCACAACAAGGGCATGGCAGGTGGCTCAGGGGTGACACGCTTTCTGCTCATGCATGAGGACCTAAATTAGAAACCTCAGAACCCAAATACAATGCCAGGCAGTTGTGGCAGACCTGTGGCCCCAGTTCTTGGCAGGTGGAAACCAGGGATCCCGGGGGAACAAACTGGCTGACTAGGCTAGCAGAATCACAGGTTCCGGTTTGAATGGGAGACCCTGTCTCAATATATGTAAGATGGAGAGTGACTTAGTAAGACACCTGATGTCACTTCTGACCTCCAGATGCACTTGCACACATGGGTGTGTGTACCTGTGCACACTTGTGAGCATGCATACACACACACTACACACACACACACACACACACACACAATAAAGAAGCCCCTTGTCCGTGTGCACAGTCAGGTCTGAGGGTGAAGTGTAGCAGAAAGTGCCCACTTCCGAATTTTATTTTAGATGTGTCTGTTATATGACTGTTTTGTTTTTTTTCTGCGCATCATGTATTGTATGTGCTACCCAGGGAGGTCAGGGGATTGGAGTCCCTGTGACTGGAATTGCAGATGGCTTTGAACCATCGTGTGGGTGCTAGGAACTGAACCTGGGTCCTCTGCAAGAGCAACAAGTGCTCTTGAACCCTGGGCCGTCCCTCCAGCCCCTGTACTGTATTCTGATCTTTTAATCATCCTTGCAGAGATGGAGACGGATCATTTTCTCCTTCAGAGCCCGTTGGCTGTGCTGCTTCCATTGGGAGGACCTTCGCTTATGCTCATTGATGCATTCTTGTCTGTCCCCCCACCCCATGTGTGTGTGCATGTTCTCTTTCTCTGTGTGGTATGGTATGCTAACATGTATGGGCATGTGTGTATAGGTGCACAAACGTGTGTGCATGCATGTGGAGACCAGAGGTTGGCCTTGGTTGTCTTCTTTGATCAGACTCTCCTTTATTAATCAGGGTCTGTGGTGGTTTGAATGTAATTGGCCCCCATAAGCTCATAGGGAGTGGCACTATTAGGAGGT
>LOEQ01004399.1:95523-111806 GCA_001685075.1 Bramus lutescens | reverse complement strand
AGTTTCTTTATTAACCAATAAAAGTAACACATAGACAGATGACCCTCCTACATCACATATGTGCATGTGCTGTATATGTATGCAGCTGTACACGTGTGTATGTGGTGCACATGTATTCAACTGTACATATGTGCATGTGCTGTACATGTATGCAGCTGTACGCATGTGCATGCAGTGCACATATATGCAGCTGTACACATGCGCATGCAGTACACATGTATACAACTGTACACATGTGCACGTGGCGCACATGTATGCAGCGTGTCCACCTTTGTTCCTCTGAGTTCAGAGCTCAGCACTGGACCCTCCTTCTCTTGCTCTCCATTTTATTTTGGGGCCAGGGTTTCTCTCAGAACCGTTTCAGGCAGACCAGGGACTAGCTATTTAGTGAGCACCAGTGATCCCCATCTACCTCACAGTGCTGCGGTTACAGGTTTGGGGGCCATTTCCAGCTTTAAAAATAACAAACCCATGGGTGCCATGGGGATCTGAACTCAAGTCCTCACGCAGATGCAGCCACCACTTTGCTCACGGAGCCATCTTTCCATGCCCTCTGGTTTTCAAGACAGGGTTTCTCTGTACAGCCCTGGCTGTCTTGGGACTCACTCTGTAGACCAGGCTGGCCCTGAATTCACAGAGATCACCTGTCTCTGCCTCCTGAGTGTTGGGATTAAAGGCTTGTCTTTAATCTTTCTGGCTCCCCATACTCTCTTGATCTTTTACCAAACCACCCCCCTTTATTGGAACTTCCCAAGCTGATAGAATGAGATGATTTTGTTGGCTTTTAGGGAGTCTATTAATGGTTCATTTAATTATAAAGCCTGTCATCTTTTGTAAGAAACTTTTTATTTATGTGAGGGTAGGGTGCCACATATGCAATGCTGTAGTGATTAACGTAAGGAACTGGAGCATGCTGGACATTGGCATCCATGGGGTCTGGAACCAAGCATGTTGTAACAACTCAGCTCTGCTAGGGGGAGTTTTCCCTGGCGAAAGTGTTACAGCCCGGCTCTGCTCGCTCTGCTCCATCTCAGCTCCTGGGAAAGGTCTTCACCCAAAACCTCATTCAAGAGCTGTATTGGGAGGGAAGAGCCTGGGAGAGTGGCTGCCTCTACCAGGGTGGGAGAAGAGCAGCCAACTGAACAGGTACAGGGCTTATGTGGGGCTTCTTAGGGGCGGAGCTTTTCCTGGAAGAAGAGGGATTGGTCAGTTTTCCCTGCTCAGGGATTGGTTAGTTTAGTTGATCAGGGACAGAGGTGGTTGATTTCAGGGCCAAACTGTGTTTCTCTCACTGGCCTTTTTTTAGCTTTTTGACTCGAGTTTTGGGACCAGGGCATATTTCTTTCACTGGCTCTGATTCTAGGGCTAAAGTGTATTTTCTTTGGCACTGATTTCAGAGTCAGGGTGTATTTCATTGGTTCTGGGTTTGGGGCTTTCTTTCACTTGTTCAGTCTCAGAGCCAGGGTGGGTTTCTTTCACTGGCCCTTGTACCCTGCAGTAAGTCTAAAGAGATCTGTCCCATTAGCCAGTGTTTCATTTTTTTTTATAATGAAACATTTTAAGCATGCCGAACATTTAGAACTAAGCTCATTCACTTTNTGGATGCAAACCATTCTATGCCCTTACGGAGTCTCGAAACCCCACTGCCTCACTCCTTCCACAGGGCATCCACCTCCTGGTGGCCGTTCTTGGTCGCACACCTAAGCGGCAGGCCCCTTGTAATGGCGGCCCCCTCTTCTTGTATGTTGCTACTTGGCTAGAAGTTTGAGTAAAGACACAAGCATAAATAATAAATAATACTGAATATGGGTGAACGTGTTTTCATTCGAGTCTTCTTTGGTGTTTGTAAGTTTTAAAATAAAGAAAAAGATAGGAAGGGCTGTTAAATATTTTTAAATTAAGTCGAGGTAAGAAAACTAAAAGCAATCCTTTGCACCATGAAAGGTGGCCGTTTCCAGATGCAGAAAAACAACTCTCCAAAGTGACCCAGGTTTAGGCACTGGAGCCTGGCCTCCCACCTGAAAGAGGAGTGGTGGCTCTAACCCTGCCCACAGTCTTCTCTTCTCGGCACCTCTGCTCCCAGCATCCTTGGAAGACATTTCCTTCTTTTCTGTATCATTTTTCAGAGCTGGCCAGTTTCTATGGCAACGGTTAGATTGAAAGCTGAGCAGTGAACTGGGGGGCGAGGCTTGAGGGAGCCAGCGGGTGGTGGTGTGTGTCTCTGACGTCACCCTCGGTGCGTCGGGATAGGACGATCTCAGCTACTCCCTTTCAGGGCCGCTGTCCAGTGTGCTTCCTCCGCCGGGCTTGCAGGGTCTCTCCACTGCTCAGCCAACAGCCTCCGCTCCCCATCCCCCGCCCCTGTAGAGTCTTCCTTGCTTCTGCCCCCTCGCCCATCCTGGCTCCAGACTATCATTAAGAATGCACGGCCAAATTCTGCGGTGTTTGGGGATGCTCTACTGCCGGGTGTTCTGGAAGGGCCGGGAGGCATGGCAGCGTTTGACTTGACAATTCATGGCGCCGTGAAGTCCGTTCCTTCCTCTGCAAGAATACCGACTATGCAGAAATTCACTGACACGGATTATTATGAGCTGGATTGGTATTATGAAGAATGCTCAGACGGTAATTAAGGCCCCCGAGGGAGGGCAGCGGCATTATATCTCTAGGGGTGGGGTAGGGGTGCCAAGTCTTTCCCAGGGAGATGGGGGCACAGGAATTGGCATCACCAGAAGGCACAGCAAGCGTGACAGAGGGGATGGCAGGTGGGCAGGGCTCGCTCTTGACGGATGTTTCTTGCCGTGCACAGTCATTTGCTTGGAATGGGGAGGTAAATGGGTTTTGGTGCTGGGTCCTGGGTTTGCAAGTGCAGGGCTGCTGTCGGATTGGATTTTGGTGTCTGGGTATGTTGTGTGTAAGTGTCCCCTGTGCTCTACTCTGGCGGCTGGCACAGGGCACTCGAGGCTGGAAGCTGTGTTCAGGAGGTCAACTGTAGGGAGGCCTAGTAGAATCTTCTTTTTTCTAAGCTCAGACCTTGGGGCTAGGGGTGTGGGGAGGCTGGAGGAAAGCAGAAACAGCTTCCCCAGCAGTGGGTGGTTCAAATGAATTTCCCTGGTCGCGTTGAGCACAGATGGGGCCCAGGAGAGGACAGAAGGGGGCAAAGAGAGAAATCACCCTCTGGGGCCGTCTAGGTTTGTGTGGAGGGCGTGGCCCATTTTGGGGGAGTCTGCTTGGTAGTTGAAGTGTGTGCCTGGACAGGTGTCAGCAGGTTTCAAGTACAGGGGAGACAGTGTTGAGAGGCATTCTGGGAGGGATTGCGAAGGGAGGGCCTTGCTGGGAGGAAATATTGTGGATTGTAAGGTTCTCTTGTCTTTAGTCTCTCCTTGCAAATGACCCTTAAGCCACAAGCCTTTACCAAAAGAGACAGTTAGTGTGCTCACTTTGGAATCTGTTCTTCAGTAGTGAAGTTCTCTCAGGTCCCCCAAGCCCATCAGGAGGCAAGGTTGAGTGCTTACTAATTGACTCACAAGTTTCCGGTTGCTCCGGGCGTGACTATGTTTGAAGACCCTGTGTGATGTAACAGGCCAGGAGCTGGCCTAGTTAGTAAGCTAAGAGCTGTGTGATTATCTGCTGTCTTCTGACGCCGAGCTATGGACTGCCACAGAGGCCAGGAGGCTTTCTTGGGCCATGCTTTTAAAAAGCATAGAGAAACTTTACCCTGTCCCCTGGCAGTGGGTGGAGCTAGCACGTGGGTCTGTCTGATATGCAAAGCATTCTGGATAACGAGGAGAGTGAGGTGCTTGTAGTCTGCGGGGAAAGGATGGATGCTTTCTTTTCCTGACTATATAATTTTCTAAAAATCAAGGTACTATCCTATTACTACCCTGCAAGAGACAGTTTGGAGTTCTGTGTTTTGGAAGCTGCCACTGACCCCTTCTAGTTTTCTTGATTTGTGGGTCACCAGATGCACCATAACTTTTAAGAATGCCTTTCATTTTGTCCCCCAGTGTCCCATTGGTTTAAAGAGCTTGGGTTCCAGTGGGTGAGTTGGGTGTGTCCCTGAGCCATCCTAGGAGTTGGGGAGGAGGGCTTAGTGTCTGGACTAGTGACTATGTTACCCAGTTCTCAGTGAAGCCAGCTACTTGGTGCCTATGGAGGGGCACGGGAGAGCCATTCATACCTGCTGTCCACCAGGACTTTCTTCAAGGTTCTCAGCAGAGTCTCTGGGCTCTAGGCATCCTGATGGGGTCCTTTCCAAGAGTGGGGGAAGTAGAAGAGCTGTTGGCTCACCACCCCAGGATCAATAAATACTGATTGCCAATTGATTGGCATTGGCATCTGAGCATCTGGAGAGCCAAGATCTTTGACTTTTTGACTTTGTGTTGTCAGGTGAAGGGGAGGAGGTTGCTGGGACTGAAACAAACGGCATGTTCTTAATCGTATTTAAAGAGAGCAAAAATAGGACAGAAGAATCTGGGGCCTAGAAAGTACCTGTTCAGGAACCCCACGAATGCTGATTTGGGGTTGTTTGAATATTTTTTATTCCTTCTCCTTCTTGTATGTGTATGGGCATGCCAAGTGCCCTTGAGGCGGTCAAAGGGCAGAGTTATGGAGTTGGTTCTTTCCTCCCACCACGGTGTGGCTCCTAGGGGTTGAATTCAGAATGCCAGGCTTGCAGAGTGAGTGTTTGCATTCATGGTGCCATCCCCCTGGTGTATGTTTCTAATGAGTTGGGTTCTTCCTAGCTGGCTTCAGGCAGGTTTTTCCTTCTTTTGCATGACTTCTCTCACATAAAAAATCGTGAGACACTTGCTTTATCTGTCCTTATCATTTGGGCTTTGAGTCAATACTGAGGGAAGCTTCAAGGAACTTCCCATGATAACAGCACAAGCTGCGTCAGTGTTCTGAACAAGACACGTGGTCATCATTTATGTCGGAGGTCCTGACTCACACCCGATGGGCAGATCTGCACTGTAGATGGGAAGATGCCGCTTGGGGCACTGGGGATGCTTCTCTACAAGTTGGAACTCGGGACCAGCTGGAGTCTCCTGACCACTGCGGTCCAGGAGCGTCTCTGCTGGTGCCGAGTTACTGTGACCGTCCCCTCCTCTGTTTCAGACCTGTTGGTTTTGCTCAGACACACAGTCAGATATTAAAGGGTGTGACGGGGCTCCGGGTGGCAACTTATCGTAGTTCATTGCTCGGTGCCTTAGAAAGATTTGTTGCCATCCAGCAAACATAGCATTGTGAGCTGCTGGAGAATCCATCCACATGTACTCAGAATTTACAGTCTAACTCGGAGCCAAATAGTTTAGTAGCTTATGTTGGATAAAGTCTTATTAGTAGCATTTTTTTTGAGACAGATTCTCTTGTAGCCCAGGCTAGCCTTAAGCTTGCATTGTAGTCATGAAGATCTTGAACTTCTGATCCTTCTGCCTCCACCTACAGAGTGCTAGGAGTGCAGTTTAAATGGTATAAGCAGAATCCTTGGGGAAGAACCCTCAGAAGGGCCAGCCGCACTCCATGGGAGCAAGTGACCCAGGCTAGAGGAGACACAGCCTCTGGGTCTCCCACGAGAGCAATGTCACTGTGAGAACGAGGGAGACCCCGAGGAGGCGTGGAGGACAGCACCTCTGTTGAGAAGGACAGACACATGGGTAAGGGGTTGCTGTCTGGGGATTCCGGATAAACAATATGTCACAGCTTTTCTGTAAGTGCCAGCTTTGCCCAGAGAAGTACGGAGCCGCCGTTGTTTGGCTCTGTGGAGGTGTTCTGTGCCTGTAAGTGCTTACATAATTGAAAGTAAAGGAGCTTTTTTGTTTGTTTTGTTTTTAGGTAGGGTCTTGCTTGAGCCCGCTTGAAGTAATCCTCCTGTTTTGCTCTGCCAGGTGGACCCCGCCGGGTGCTGGGTTTGCGGACATGAAGCCACCACACCCAGCCTGGGGGAAAGATTTTTAAACCTTGCTATCCTAAGTGTTTATTATGTGTGCATGTGTGTAGATAGGTAGATAGGTGGGTAACTCAGACAGCGTTGCTAAAAATACCCTCAATTTAAACCAAAAGATGACTGTGAGCAGCTCAGCGATGGGTGCAGTCTCTTGAGTTTTCCTGAGTGTGAAGGGAGCCTTTATTGTAGTTTATCTCCTGGGCACACAGTAGTGACGAGATGAGTCACCAGGTGGGGAGGCCTCCCCATCCTGTGCTCCTCCCCACGCTTTCGAGTAACCGACCAGATACCCATGCTCACTGTCTTTAGAACTTAGTCAGTAAGCATGACTTGGTGATGCTTATTGAGATTAAACTGTTTTGTTTTTTTTCCTGAGTGTGTGTGTGTTTGAAATAAAGTCTTGCTGGGTAACTGATGCTGGCCTTGAACTCAGGGGCGATCCTCCTTCTTAGCCTCTTAGGTGTGGGGGATACAGACGTGTGCTACCACGCCTGACTTTTGTTTTAAAAGCATTGTCTTTAAAGCTTGTATACATAATTTTTCAAAAAATTTGAAATTCTAATTTTGAAATCTGCCTGTGGTTTTCTGTGACATCTTTTCTGAACAACACGATTTTAACATAATTTTAATGTATTACAATGGAGCAGTCATTTTGAAGTCATTTGCAATGGAGCAGTCATTTTGAAGTTCTAAAAATTTAACCGAGGTACAACCTACCCCTAGTTAGAATTTTTAAATGAAATCATGATCCTCGTGGCTTCCTTCCTGGCACTCGCGAAGGCAGAAATTCCACATGGCAGGCAGGCAGTCTCGTCAACAAAGCAGAATCCTCACTCAGTCCCTCAGCCTGCAGGCTGAATGAAACCCAGCTCTCAGCCTGCACAGAGCATTTCTGCTGCTCCTGGTTACTTGGCAGAGGGTCACAGCCAGGAAGAGGTCAGGAGGTATAGATGAGGGGGGGATCGCAGTGCAGCTGGGAGAGGCTGAAGCCTGGGAGTTACAAGATGGGATGCTCCAAGAGGCTGCTGTTGGCTGGGGCTGTCTCAGAGGGAATCTGATCCGAGTGTCTGTGTCAGGGACTGTGGCTGACAGAGTCAAGCAATGCAGAGGAACCGCTGTCCGGGCACACTTTAGACTGCACGTTCTTCCTTAGGGCACCACTGCAAGCTGTTAGGCTTTTGAGTTTTCTCTCGTCTTGTTCTAGCAGTGAGAGAACTCTCTTTGGGTTTGTGGACACAGCTTGAAGAGGAATGTGGGGTTTATAAAACACAGTGTAATGAGGAAAATAGGTGCTGATTGTTATACCAAAGGAGGGCTCAGACGGTGGGTGGTTCCCACACATCCTTCTCCTTTTGCGAGAAGTCAGGGTCTCTGCCTTCCCCGGTTCCCACAGTCCTTGACCCAGGACATTCTCCTCAGATTCCTAAGCACACCCACAGGAAGTCCCTCAGCTCAGAGGTGTTGGGCAATGCTTCACCCAGGCAACTCCACCAGCGCCTTCCTGCAGACAGGTGTACCTGCTTGAGGCGTGGCTGGTGTTTTCTCTGTAGCTACGAAACTTCCAGGAAGCTACCATTCCTGTTCTTCTCATGGGGGGAGAAAGGCCAAGAGTTTGCCTCACGGTACATACTTTCTTTCCTGGCTTCCCTCTGTGCTGAGGGCATTTGGTAGGGCGCTGCCATTCCGACAGGTGCTCTGTGGGGCCCCTCCTCCAGGGTCCTGTGAGTCACCCTGTCCTTCCTTCTCTCAGTGATGCTGGGCGGGTGGCCCTGTGCTCACCCGTCCACTCCTGCTGAGCCAGGGCATGTCTGTGGCCCTGTCTGGAATCCAGCATGTGCCCCTTGGGCACGGGCCCCGACAGCTCCTCTGGACAGGTGGCCAAAGGCTCTCCCAAGGACAGCCCCTTAGGACAATGTTTCAAGCTTGGGGTGACTTCAACAATGTCCCTGAGAGATGTGGGAGGGGAAGAGGAATGTTTTGAATGTGACTGCCAGGATGACGAGGAGGCAGCCACCACTGAACAGCTCGATGCCCTGGACATCTTGGAGGAGGGTAAATTCTACGCTTTACTCCTGTTTGAACCCTTTCCTGTTAGTGTCCAGAGGGGCCAGGTTGGTCACAGGTGTTTCCGCATTCTTTTACTTTTCAAATAAGTTCTTAAAGAAGCAAGTGTGCAAACGGCTTGATGTCCAGGTGGGACACCAGGTAAAGCAGCACCCTGGGCTCCCTGGGACATCTCGGCATCCCCAGAAACCATGGCTCTGGCCTCTTGCCCGCCAGGGTCTGTAGGTGTAAGCATCAGCAGGCACTGTGTGCCGTTCTGCATCCCGCCTTTGTGGCTTATGCTTTTGGTTTTGAAGTCACCGGGTCTGGGTCTGTTTGTCTCTGTGGATTCCCGTTTAGCCAGTCGGTTGCTGACCAAGTGGTCTTCAGTGAGTCGATGGGCTTGAGAGAATCGGTCATCCTTCCCACCAAGCAGAGTGTATTGAGCACTAATTACTCATTTGAAATGTAGATTTTATTCTCTCTTTTATTCACTATGATAGTGGCCCAGGCTATCATAAGATTGTCCACCATCCTGCTTCAGCCTCCCGAATGCTGGGGTTATTGGAGTGTCACTGTATCCAGATGGGATTTTTTGTTTTTAAGTTAGAAGTAATTCAGAGATATCACAGGCTAGCATAGTAACTGCCTGACCCCAAGCTTTCTTGGGCGGGGAAGGCAGACTCGGTGAAGTATGCCCAAATATTGATGCACGTTAACTCCAGTCTAAGAGAAATAGTTTTGGAAGTGAAACAGGTTGTTGAGCAATGACTACACCCTTGAGCCTCTTGAGTGGCAGCCGTCAGAACACCTTGGAATGCTCTGTTTTTGTGTCTCAGGCTAACTTTTCAGAATTACCCAAACCACTCTAAAGGTAAAGTTCTCATCTTTTGGAGTCGGTGTCCAGAAAGTACCATCACCGCATTACCCCGGAGAGCGGCCCGTTCTTGACGGCAGAACAGGGAAACAGGGCGAGCCAGAGAGAGCAAGAGCTCGGTTTTGAGAGCTGGAGCTTATCTGGTGTCTCGGGACAGTGGGTAGGGAAGGAGCGGCAGGCGACAGGTGACAGGGATAGTGTTGGGGAAGCTGGATGACCAAGGTAGGTAGGGTGGGGGGAAGGATCGACAGGCTTGTGTCTAGATTCTGAGGGAGTAAACAGTTGTTGAGTCCCTAGGGATGATCTGAAGAAAGACACAGTCTGTGCTATGGAACTAGCTCCAGTTCAGACATCACTGGCTCTTTTTGCTGTCCTTTAAAGCCCGCTGCTCCAGTGTGGTCCATGCCAGCATTACCTGGGAGCTGATGCAGAAGCCCAAGCACTGGTTAAGAATCAGTGACCCCGAATCTGCATTTTAACAAGATGTGAAGAGATCTGTGTGCATCAGGGAGTCAATTTCAGAGCACAAGAAGGTGATTTTTCATCCAGTCATGAGCCATGTGGTTCTAAATCAAAGGGCATGTAGGACTCTGAGATGGTTTCATATGTTCTCAGAGTAGAGGACAGGTTCATGGAACACCTTACACACACATCACACACATGAACACACACATATGTATATATGCACACAGGCATGCACACACACATTCACACACGCATATACACAAGTGTTCATGCACACACGCACATTAACACAGATGCACACACACATGCATTCAAATATAAATACATATTCACATATAGAAACAGACATACACATGTATGTGTACACATATGCACAACCACACACAGTTTTTTTTGTTCTGTTCTTTTTTTCTTTGGTTGTTGTTATTATTTTGAGACAGGGTTTCTTAGTGTAGCCTTGGCTGTCATGGAACTTGCTTTATAGACCAGGCTGACCTCAAACTCATAGAGATCCGTGTGCCACCACTGCCCAGCTGTTTTTGTTTTTTGAGGCAGGGTGTCATTGTGTAGCCCTGGCTATCATGGCACTCACTTTGTAGACCAGGCTGGGCTTGAACTCACAGAGATCCCCCTGCCTCTGCCTCCCATGTGATGGGATTAAAGGATTGTGATACCTACCACATTCAACATAAAAGATTTATTTTTGTTTTGGGGTTTCTTTCTCATTGTGTGTGTGTGTGTGTGCAGTGCTCATAGAAGTCAGAAAAGGATGTTAGATGCCCTGCAGTTGGAGTTACAGACAGCTGTGAACCACCGTGTGGGTGCTGGGAACTCAGGCCCTCACAAGATTGGAAAGCTCTCCTAATGCTGGAGCAACCCTCCAGTCCTGTGTGGATTCTTAGATTAAGCCCTTTCAACAACCCTGTAGGGTTACATGTGCTATAGTTTGCTTCTGTAGGTTTATAGGAGGGCATACACCTGCCTGAGGCACACGTGCATAGATAGCTCCACAAAGCAGAACAGCCTTCTGCTCCTACCTGTGCTGCTGGCTGGCTGCTTCTTCAGGCCAGGCATCTCCCAGGAGCTTCTATGGCCTGAGCATCCTACCCCGGACCTCACACCTGCTGCTCAGAACTCAGGTGTGAGGCCAGCAGTCTGGGTGCTCTACACACTGGTTGCTCACATAATGATGGATGCTATATGCCTTAGTTCATGGTTCCCTCTGCCCCACCTGTGGCTACAAGGCCCACTTTCTGACCTGAGCTATTTAATCTTCAATGCAGAGGTCTGGTATGCAGTGTGATATTTCAGTGCATGCATATGAAATATGTTGATTTAATCATCGTAAAAAAAAAACAGGTTGAGATAGATAGTCCTGTTTTGCAATCAAAACACAGGAGGCTTAACCAGGTTGGTCCTGTCATGGGGGTTCTCCAACTATAAACCTGGGGTGAGACTCCTGTTCTGTGGTCACAGGTCAGATTGCCTGAGGGGCATGATACAACTCTTGCCCCTTCTTTGTAAGGTCCCAATGACAAACCAATGTTCAGTTCCTCCAGAGTTCATCCTGGAGCTTCACTGAGTGTACTGAGGGCATAGATGGGGGCTTCTTGACAAAAGCATGGTGCCCCCAACACAGCTGCATGAGGTCTGCACACAGCATGGATGATGGCTCCTCATGACCGCATAGAAGGTGCTCCATTCCCCTGTTCTCCCCAGCCAGTATACTCTAGCCTTCCCTGAGACCCCATGGCCACAAGCAATTAGGACACAATTGTGCACAATTCGTTAGGAATAGGCCAGATTGTCAGGTCCCGCCACCAGCTCCCCTGCCTCCTGTGTGGGGAACATCCACAGCCAGCAAGCCCATCTGCGGTGATGTCTTGCTAACCGGCACAGCTGAACTCCTGAAGATGGAGTCTGTCTGTTGTCTGTCTGTCTGTCTGTGCTGCACCACAGACCCCAGCGAGGCCAACCAAGCAGAGCCCTGTGAATCCTGCTGCTCACCCAGACCCTTTCCTCACATTGTCTCCGTGACTCCCAGCCCATCTAGTAGAGGCCACTGTTGGTGTCCTGCGTCCTAGTGGGAAGGAGGAGCAGGGCACCATGACTCGGCCACAGAAGCTGCAGCACACAGCTGGTGTATGGCGCTGTGTGACCTGCTCAAAGGGGCTCTGTTTGTTCTGCCAACACCCCACCTCCCACCCCATCCCATCCTCTCCTGGGATGACATCGTGCAGGGCTGAGTGGTGTGAGGGAAGTGTTCACACCTCTCTCTGCTTGAGAATCACATTGGTGTGAGGGAGACTGGGGGAGAGCAGAGACTGGTGGATTGCTTGGCAGTCCCCATGGCTTTCTCAAGTAAACGCCTGCAGAAGCCTGGTGTCTTTGCCCCTTCTCGCCTGGCTGCTTCTCCAGGCCTGTCCCCAGTTGCAAAATGAGTTGTGAAAGTTTAGACAGGTGTCTTCCGGGACTGCTCAGAAGTCAGGATTTGGAACGAGCCCATGGAGTGGGCCGGAGTATCCTGATAACTCAGACGAGCATGCAGCCATTTTGACAAGCAGGAAGACATTCTAAAGAGAGGCTGCGGCTCTTCTTATGGGTAGAGACTACAGGCCCCAAGAAGTGGGGATTCCTCTGGAGTCGTGTGTGGGGATAAGGAAAGGGCTGGAGCTTGATGCCAGCCAGAGGATGGAGGTTGATAGCGCGTCAAAGCTCCAGGGAGCGTGGCACTGACAGGGGTGACAGCTGGGACCACGCCTTGACCTGGGTGTGCAGCTGATCATGATCCTCCCTCCTTTTGAAATCTCAGCTTCATATCAGGGTCCTGAAGATGGATTCAGAGGTCACAGGACCTTTTGTTCTTCTCCCCACTGTGGCCACGTTCTGGTTTTTGCTATTCCTTGTTTGTCTACCAGACCTATCGAGAACCTACAGCTGCACCTGGTGTATCAAGTCTTCTAGGGCCCAGGCTTGGATACTTAGACCTCTGGTAAGGGGTCCTGAAGCCACAGCACACGCATCCCGCTGTCCTCACAGTGGCCACTGAGTCAGAACAGATGGTGTCAGCTACTTGCATGAAGTTTTCAGTTTGTGAGCACTAGTCAGTGGTTAGGATCTAAACAGAGTGGGGAAGATGTGGTAGCCACCCTGGAAACCCAGAGCCCAGTGGAGCACCTTGAGGCAGCCCCCGCGACAGCATCCAGNCAGCATCCAGGGCAGCATCTCCTGGCTACCCAAGGCCTCCCGTTGGTGCCCAGGTGAAGCTTGGGAGGTGGTAAAAAGTGAGCATTTTCTTCCAGTTCAGAGAGCCTCATGGGCTGCAGGGGGATTGCTCAGCCCCCACGGAGAACAAATGGTTGTGTGTGCAAAGCTGAGAAGACTTAGGTCCTGCTGGCTGTGGAATGTAACAGTGTTTGAACAGCAGGACTCTGGTGCTTCTTGGACGTCCCTGTGGAGTCACAAGTGGAAAAGTAACTGGTTTGTCAGAACAGTTGTGGGCACCAGCATCACCCCAAGGCCAGCCCTGTGTGGAGATCACCCAAGGTCTCTGTAGTAAGGTCCTTTGGCAGATCCACCCACTTCTGGGGTCCTGGTCCCTCCAAACTCCCGGTAGCATCTCTTCCTGACACTGCCTGTGCTAATGTATGTGCGTCTTACCTTCTCAAGTAGGTCATGAATTCTTTAAGGGGTCCATTTATTTGCTCAAAAGATAGTGCTCTCTGACAGCTTGTGGGGCAGATGGAGCAGCCCCTACCACCCCATAACAGTTCTGAAGACACTAGGGTGGGCTCTTCTTCTGGGATAGGTACCAGCTGCAGAGGAGAAGGTATGCGCACACACTTGGCCAGTGGCAAGACCAGGGTGCCTTCCCAGGAAAGAGCAATTTGGTTATCTCCTTGCTAAATGTCTTGGTGATAAGTGGCCATAATAGGTCAGCACTGAGCGTTCCAGTCTGGGGTGAGGCCTGTGATTACTGCTTTGAGCTCAGAATTATTCCCCACCTGTCCTTGAACTAGAAACTTGGCTTCTAGCGCTCTGTTTGACTTGCTGCGCTGGGCTCCTGTTTGCACTGTAGGTTTGTTCTGGTTAAAGGTGGAATAGTGTTTATAATGTGCCCACGTCACCGATGGCTTGTTGTCAGTCTCAGTAATGGCCAGCTCTTGTTTTTCCTCTCTGCCGTGTGTGGTGTGTGTGTTTGTGTGTACACAGGTGAACGTGCTTATATACTTGTGTATGTGGAGGCCAGAAGTTGACTTCAAGTGTCTTTATCAATCAGTTTCCACCTTATTTTTTGAGACAGGGTCTCTCTCTGAACCTGGGGCTCACTGATTTGCCTAGATGATCTGCCCAGCAACACTCAGACACTCCCAAGCATGAGGATTACCCAGCTTTCACCTGGCTTCTGGGGGATCCAACTCAGGTCCTCAAGCTTGCATGGCAGGCACATTACTGACTGAGTCATTTCTCCAACTCCTCTTCTCTGACTTTAATTACTTGCTTGGTACCCTCGGCCCCTTGGCCTCCAGAGATGGGGGAAGTCCTTCAGCCCCTTGGCCTGCAGAGATGGGGGAAGTCCTTTGGCCCCTTGGCCTGCAGAGATGGGGGGAGCGAGTCAACAGAGTAGTCACGCTGCTTCAGAACTGATAACACTAGGGAGCAATCTTGACATCATACACGCACTTGGTCAGTGTGGTGTGGGTCGCTGTTGTGGTGGCCCTGGCTCTAGACAGCCTCTGCCCATGCTGCTGTCCCAGGGACACCGCGTGCCTTTGCCTGGAAGCCAGCAGCCTCAAAGCTTCTGTGCTGTGGGGATGTCTACCACCTCCTGCTTGCTGAGGTCACAGCCGCTCCCTGAAGCCCTCTTGAGAACACGTCTTTCCCTGCAGCCCTTCCTTCCCATCTTCATTTTTCTGCCATGTTTGACTTGCGCTTGCCTGCGGCTGCATGCATGTTCCTCTGGGTGATGAGATGTCTTCACCCCTCTCTGGAGCTCTGGGTGGGAACGGATGTTCTTCACAAGCAACAGGATCTTTCCAGTTTTCTTCTGATGTGGCTTCCTTTGCTGATGTTTCTGGACGGTTCCCTGCCTGGCAACAGCATTTAACCCCAGCAAGGCTTAGTCAGGGCTGAAGGAACAAAAGAATGCTTTTATATTCCTATATTGCTATAGGGAAGTGGTAAGGAGAGGAGATGGTGCGGTTTAGGGCCCTTGTTTGCATGTATTTGGTTACTGAAAATACTAAAGTGGAATTTGCATCCTGTAAAATTCACCCATTGTTATGGGGCAGTTTTGTGGTTTTTATAAATGCCCTGGATTGTGCAACCTTCATTCTAATTCACACTTAGACGTTCCACTCTTTCCTCCCTAGTAAGAACCCTCACGCCTGTTTACACTCAGACTCAGTCCTAAGCAAATGCTAACACACTTCCTATATGAATAGAACCCTGGAACAAAGTAACGTTTATGTCTTTTTTGGATTTTGAGGTTTAATTATGTTGTTGAATGTATTCATTCCACATCCCTTTTGTGGCTCAGCAATATTCCACTGTGTGGAAACTCCACACTTGTTCATTCGCCAGCTACCGTGGGTTCTTTCTACTTTTTGCTTGTAATGATTATTGTTGCCATGGACACGCTTGTTCAAGTTTAGGTAGAGACATGTCTTCATTTCCCACCGGTAGGTACTCAGGAAACTTGAATGACTGTGACCTTGGCTAACCTAACTTCTTAGAGCCTTGGTTTTGGTTTCCCTGGTTTGCAATATGTTCAGCGCACTCACCCGGTGTCTCTGGGGTTGCGTCTCTTCACCCACTCACAGTACCCACGCAGAGATGGCCTTGTGGCCAATGGTTCTTTGCCAGATCTTTCTGGTTTATTTCACAGAAGTGGGCATGAGAGGTGAGACATGGGTGTCAGATAGCCAGAGGGACTTCCTTCTTGCTGGGCTATGGAAAGAACAGGAAACAAATCCCCAGTGGAGAGGTGAGAGAAAGACAGTCTTCCCAGAAGGAAATAACAGGTGTGGAGGCCAGGGCAGGCCAAGGATGGCATCACCAGGTGCTAGGGGGGAGGGTGGGCATGAGTGCCTGGCCCAGAGGTGGGAAGAGTTGACTGCCCCGGGGAGGTCGGTCCTGGGTGTTCTGTGTATGGATGCCCCTTGTGGCAGGGCAGCGGCAGAGCTGGGGACGTTTGAGAGCAGAACATGGACATGTTAAATCAAAGGCATGTCGACAAACTTTACAGGACGCTTGTTTTGTGAGGCTTGGGGACTTGGTGTGTGTGGTGACTCAGCCAGGATTTGATGGAGCTGTAGGTCGACGCCCGCAGTTCTGGGCTTCACCCACCACCCGTGTGAACAGGGCAGACTGTGGGCTCTACTGTGCTTGCTTCCTGTAGATCAAGGGCTGCACCATGGCGATACTTCTCATTGAGAGGGGCGAAGCCACCCACGTACGGACGGCTCTTGTCTCACACACAGTTACCTGCTCTGCTTCTGTGGGGGCACATTGGAACTTTTAGGGTACATGTCTGCTTTAAATGCATATTCAGGATGTCTTGGTAAATTTTTTTCCTTACACTCACATATTTGTGTGTGTACACATACACAAATGCCCCAGCATGCATGTGCAGGTCAGGGACAACTTCCTGGAATTGGTTCTCTCCTTCCACCTGTGTCCTGGGGATTGAACTCAGTTCATCAGGCTTGGCAGCAAACGGCTTTACCCATTGACCCGTCTTGCTGGCTGGCCTGCACGCCGTATAATACAAGTTAGAAAAGATGAAACCTATTTTTGTAAGAAGTGGATGTTAAGGTATAAGTGACAGGAGGAATTCCAGGGATGAAACCCGGCTGTCAAAGCACACGTTGTCGAAAACCTGCTTTAATGAAGTGACTTGAAGGTAGGGCAGAGCGCAGGCCGCTCCACGTGCAGATAGGATGGGCGGGCTTG
>LOEQ01004399.1:7766-23040 GCA_001685075.1 Bramus lutescens | reverse complement strand
TGGAGGGTGGCTCAGTGCTTGCCTTGGAAGTGCAGGGACCTGAGTTCAATCCCCACTAAAAGCCAAGGAAGGGAGGAGTTATACCAGGGCAAAGGAGGTCGGCAAGGGCACACCCAGAGCTCAGTGACCAGCTAGTCTAGTGGTGAGTTCTGGGTTTAGTGAGTCTATCTTTTACCATTCAAGGTGGAGCACAATGGAGACATCTGGTGTGAACCTCTGGCCTGCACATCTGTATACACGTGTAAACCTCTGGCCCACACATCTGTATACACGTGTAAACCTCTGGCCCACACATCTGTATACACGTGTGAACCTCTGGCCCGCAATCTGTACACATGTGTGACCCTCTGGCCCGCACATCTGTACACACGTGTGACGCTCTGGCCCGCACATCTGCACACACCTATGACCCTCTGGCCTGCACATCTGTACACACGTGTGAACCTCTGGCCTGCACATCAGTACACACGTGTGAAAATCTGGCCCGCACATCTGTACACACGTGTGACCCTCTGTCCTGCACATCTGTACACACGTGTGACCCTCTGGCCTGCACATCTGTACACACAGGTTCACACATACAAACTCGTATACCACATGTGACATGCACACCTGATGACTTTGAAAGAGTCTGATATTGGGAGCAACTCTGGAGCCAAGGTTGAGGTGGATAATCTGAGAAAAAAATGTTCTTATCAGATCTGGGAAGGATTGAGATAAGGGTTCTCGGGTCTGGTAGTGACATGGAAGGGTTCTGTAAAGTTTTTCTGGCTCCATAAGCCTCTCCACTGACACAATAATCCAAATCAAACTGAATTAGAAAAGGCCCAGGTTTAACGGATGCCTGCGCCTCCCTGGAAGCCCTCCTGGAAAACATGGAGAAGGGGAAGGAGAACCAGAGAGACCACATGTTGATTCTCTGAGGGGCAGTTTAAATAACCTGTAGGAGAGGGTCACTCGTTGGCGGGCTTCTCAAAGGTGGAGTTTGGTCTGAGGCAACTCCCAGGAGAGGGGGCTTGAAATGGAGCTTTCCACCCAACATTCCAAAATCGGTGCCAGAGGGCTGGGGTGCCAGACGGTTCCAATCAAACAGTTCCTAGGGCACAGATGGAAGACCAGGACATTTTAGGAGGACAGGAGGTGGGAGGGTGATGAGGAATGAAGACGGGCTTGTTTTTAGTCTGCTATACCTTAGTGGAATCTATTTGCTATCATGAAATGCAGCAGAAACATACAAGTCCTAACTGCCCGCGACAGAACAGAGAATAGAGCAGCAGACATAGCAAAGACTTCTAGTCCCAGGCACAGCCTCTTGCTCTTGAAGACACCCAGGGATAAGTTGGTTGACCCGGAAGTTCGGGGTCGAGAGACAAGGGTGTGTGGGTGTGTATCACTGATGTAGGGCGCTCAGGAGGAAGGCTCACCAACTGGTGTGTGTCAGGCAGGGATGAGTGATGAATCCAGGCTGTAGATGGACAGCGAGGAAGAGCTTGGGACCCTGGGTCCTGGGCAGAGGGACACTGGAGGTATGTCCCCAGACTCTGAGTGCAGAGAACAGTGATTCTTATCGCTGTCCTCCAGAAAGAGGGCCCAAGGCTTGTATTTCTCCTGCATTTGTTAATGCCTCCTGAGGTGGATGCTTTTGGACCCGTGTCCTTGCTTTATGCTACTCTTCCCCACTCAGCCCTCCCCAAGCCAGTAATTATGGGAAACTCAGCTCTCCATGAGACATTCTAGAAACTTCCAGAAACTTCTCAAAAGTCCTTGGCTAATAGCTCTAGCCCTGATAGTATCTCTAATTAGCTTCTCCAAGCCTTCACTTGCTCCTGCTCCCTGAGATAGCTTCTCACCTCCTACCCTGTCTCAGTACAATCACACCGACACACCAGCAGCCAGCCAGGCACCGTAGCTGAACTACAGCAAACAGAACATATATCCCTGTAGGGTGGTGCTTCCATTGTAGTGGAGGAGAAAGGAAACGAATGGGGAAAATACATTGCGTGCATGCTGGTCGTGGGTGGGTACACCGAAGCGGGGGAGGGGATGGAGATGGTCGGGTGGCAAGTTTGCTCAAATGCGTGCAAAGGCCTGCTGGCGGACCCTCTGCTCGGATCTTTGGTGTGTGAGCTCACTGTGTGTGTGACAGGGAGAGGTTTGCCCTCCCTCCCCGATAAAGGAGGGGTTTCTCTCTGTGGGCTGCATTGTGTTTTGTCTGTTGTGAGACATGACAGATACGATGTCCTCCGCAGGCTCTCGTGTTAGGACACATCCCAGCTGGTGGCTTATTTGAGAGGTTGTGGAACCTTTAGAAGGTACAACCTCGAAGGAGGAAGGGGCTCACCGGGACAGGCCTGGAGGTTGATGACCAGACCCTACTTCCTGTCCCACTGGGAGCAGGTGAGGCATCCCAGCCCTGCTCTGGTCCTGCTGTGCCTTCTCCGCCATGATGGGGTGTATCCTTTTAAAACACAAGCCACAATAAATCTCCCCTCAAGTTGCTCTCAGGAACGGGATAAAACAGGCAGTGTCTTTTCCATGGTCTCCACTCCCCTCTCCTCTGAGACTCTGCAGGAGCCCAGAATTCCTCATAGGTACGCCCTTCCTGTCCCCTGTGGAGGATTGACACCATCATGGCCAGATGTTATATTTGAAAGGAAATAGTGGAGAGAAGAAATATATGGCTGTTGCCTGATTTGAGATTTTTTTTTTTCTGATTTTGGTGATGAAAATGTTAAATAACAAGCTGGAGAGGTGGCTCAGCAGTTAAGGGCGCTTGTTGCTCTTGCAGAGAACATGGGTTCACAACCACCTGTCACTCCAGGTCCAGGGGACCTGACACCTTCTTCTGACTCCCAGGAGCTGCACATATGTGGTACATATACATATATGCATGCGCAACACTCGTATCCATAAAATAAAATAAATGAACCTAAAAAAAATTAAAGTCACATGATCTCTCATCCAGACTTAGGGAGACATCTCAAAGTCCTGAAAACTGTGTGACATTTTCAACAAAGGACATTTTCAGTCCTGAGAAGCATCTCAACAACACTGGTCTGTAGCTATTCTGGGCTATATGAGACCCTGCCTCAAAACAATCAAGCAATCGAACAAAGGAATGAATAAAATAGCAAAAGAAACTATTCTAGCGTTTCCCTGGGGTTTCTGTGAGGCTGGTGGAATTGAGGAATCTTAAATCTGGGGAAGACCTTGAAAAGGATCCAATCCATTCAAGGAACAATGGATGGGGTAAACACCAGGAGGAGCCTGTGAACAAGTTCTGGGTGAGTGGTACATTCCACCAAACCCTCTGCCGAGGTGAGCTGACTGCCAATAAGAACTTCGGGGATTGCGTCATGGGTACAGATCCCCATTACAACTTTTCTTGGGCCATCATTCAGAGCCCTCGTCACGGTCATTTCTTTGCCCCCCCCCCGCAGATGACCTGATGCCCTTGTGACTAGGAGAAAGAAACATTTGGACTATGTTAAACAGACCCCTAGCTTCCACCAACCAAAAGGCCAAGAATTTCATCAGGCCACGCCTGAGGCCTGTGCAGAAACCTCTGCTCCACTGTAAGCTGTCTACTGATGCTCTCACCAATGCGCTTGAAGTGATTTATGGGTTTTTAAATTTTGTTTCTTTGATCTGAATCTGCAGTCCCTATACCAAGGTCATGGTTACTCATCTTTTCTCCAGAATAGACTACCGCTTATCCCCTTGAGGTGAGAATTGAGGTTTATATCCACAGGTGTGGTGGGTGGCCACACATCACGACACAGATGGGTTGGTGGTGGCTACTGTGCTGGGGCCCTGGAAGGGCCAACCCATAATTATTTGCTTATGTCCTTGAGGGAAGGGGAGATCTGGGGTATACATCATCTTCAGCCTGCCCCCTCTGAGAGTAGTTCCTGGAGTATCCATGATCCAGCTGGGTATGCAGAGCACAGGATCTCCAGCTCTTCTGAGGGAGCTATGGCTGCAGACAGCTGGGAGCTGGGCACAGGCATTGCCATGCTGAGATCAGAGGGCCATCCACGGGACGAGGCCAGAGGGACACCCACGGGACAAGGACAGAGGGGCATCCACGGAACAGGAACAGAGGGGCATCCACGGGACGGGGACAGAGGGGCATCCACGGAACTGGGATAGCAGGGCATCCACGGGATGGAGCTAGAGGGGCATCCATGGGACAGGGACAGTGGGGCATCCACGGGACAGGGACAGAGGGGCATCCACGGAACAGGAGCCAGAGGGGCATCCACGGAACAGGAACAGAGGGACATCCACGGGACGGGGCCAGAGGGGCATCCATGGGATGGGGACAGAGGGGCACCCACGGGACGAGGACAGAGGGGCATCCACGGGACAGGGACAGAACAGCCTCACCACCGGGTCACCATGAACTCAGCATTTATTAGGTTAATGCCCCACCATAGTGTTTAATGTATAAAAGATGTCCAAAAAATAGTTGTTAATAGAACTTTGCACCACACCTGATCCATCACGTTCAGCTGAGCACAAGCAGCAAAGATGCTTGCACACATGGCTGCTCTTGACTGTGGATGAGCTGTGACCGCTTCACGCTCCTGCCTTAACTTCCCTTCCATAATGGACCATGGCACGGAGCTGCAAGCCAAATAAACCGCTCCCCCACCCTGAGTCACTTGTTAGGCTATGTTATCACAGCAACAGAACAGAACCGGAACAGTGGTCGCCCAGGGGAAGGCTTGTGCTGGGTGGCTGTTTGATGACCAGTCGATGTGCACCAGGTGAGCCATTCGTCCGTCTCACTGGCTGGATTTACACAGCATGTGCTGCAAGCTGGAAGCCACATGCAGACCCACCCCCGTATGCACGAGCTTACTGTTGGGATGAAATATTAGGTGTGGGGTTGCTGAACTCATGGGGATATACGTTTTCAATGCTAACAGCCATTGCCAAAACACCCTCGTACCCTTTTCTTGCTCATTAATGTTTTGCTCAGCCAAGCTGGCGCCTGAGAATCAGCGCTCAGAGTCACGGAAAGCTGACTGGCTGGGCAGGCAGGATTTAACCTGGGGTTTTATCCCTTTCTGTGTGAATTCTGGCAGCCTGTGGCAGGAGGGCCAAGGACGGACAACACCTTTCTGTGTGGCTGGTGATGTTTTGGGGAATTTTGGGGGGAAAGCACACCCACATAAACAAACAAAGCAAGGAAAGATGGAACTTAAAGGAACAACGATTGAGGTTTTCTTGTCTTGGTGTGCACATACGCACACACACGACAGTAGTGTTTGGACGGTGGGAATTTCACAATAACATAAACTTGTGTTTGGATTGTCATACCTGAAAGGCTTCAGGTTTGGGACTGACGGGGACACTAAGACAGAAAGTCCTTGTGAGTAGGACATTTATTAGAGAGTTATTAATGCCACAGACAGCAGCAGGGCAGGGGCTCTGAGGAGAGCTTGGGACCCAGTGCAGAATCAGGGTTTTCAGTTACAGGTTTCTGTAACTAAAGGAAGTGGGGGTGTGGGGGCTCGAGGCCAGGATGGCTTGAGCCAGGCTGTCTCTACTCATAGGTGATGGGGTGTCTCTATTCTGGGAACAAACACTTGGCTGTGAAGATGTGGGGAAATGAGGAAGAGATGTCCCCATTTGTGCTGGTTTGAATAAGAATGATCCCCATAGTCGCATATATTTGAGTGCTTGGTCACCTTAGGAAGTGGCAGTATTCAAAAGTGTTAGGAATTTCACTAACACGAGCTCTCTGCTGATGCAAAAAATCCCAATCAAACCAAATCACAACAAGCCAAATTAAAAAATATCCAGGTTNGGGGGGGGACACTTTCCTGGGAAGCAGTTCAAATAGACTGGGGAGTGGGCAAGATTTTGGCGGGCTGTCTTGACAGTCCTCCGGGGAAGGGTCAAGGCTTGGCGGGCACAGGGACAGGGCCTCCACCGCCCAGAGACAGGGACTTGGGACTTACAGAAAGGATTACAAGGATTATGAGGCGTGGCATTGCCGGAGGAAGTGTGTCACTAGGGGTGGACTTTGAGGTTTCAAAACCCGTGCCAGGCTTAGTCTCTTTCTCTGTCTGTGGATCATGATGCAGCTCTTAGGTATTGCACCAACACCCGCCTGGGTGCTGCCGTGTTCTACGCCCTGACGCCAATAGACTGAATCGCTGGAACGTGAGCCAGCCCCCGATTAAACGCTCTCTTTTATAAGAGTTGCCTTGGTCTGGGTGTCTCTTCACAGCCATAGAATAGTGACTAAGACGCCACTCAGATGTCCTGGAAGCTTGGAAGTCCTAGCCTATAAACTTCCTTAAGGAAGTGAAAATTAAATAAGTGTGTCTTCCATCCTCCTAGAACCTGGGCATCTGGGGAATCTGTTAGGGCGTCTGAGTCTCGCTGGTAGGGATTTGCCATTGATTTTTACTGAACCGGAGAAAGACTCCGGCAGGTGGGCGTGGCCTGATGAGATCCTAGTCCTACACCTAGCAACCCAGCCTGCTCTTTAGGGCAGGACTGAACCTGCTTTGAGCACCACACACTGCTACAAGCCGGCAGCCAGAGACGGATGTGGGCACGTCAGTGGAGGAAGGGTTCACCAGCTGGTGGGGATGGCGGAAGCGTCCTGGCTCCAGATGGGCGAGGGGCTCTTGGCTGCCGTGCCCAGGGCTGCCAAGGACTTGCAGAGGAGGGAGAGAATGTTTTTTGTCTGCCAGATTGTGTTTCTTATGTAAGGGCTTAGAGCTTGGAGTAGAAAGGAAAAAAAAAGAAACTCAGTCTTTGATCAAGAGTCTTGTTTTTATAATTTTGGTCCCTGCCCTAGTTTGCCAAACAGACCCTAAGACTGAGGGCTGGAGACAGGATCCTATGGAGCTTTACTGAGGACCTAGTGGGGCTGGATGTTGGCAGGGATGATGATACTCTAAAGGGAGAAATAGGCCCCTCTTTGGCTATTAAACTTGGATATAATGAACCCCAAGAAATCCGAATGTTCCCAGAGTCTCATACTGAGAGAATTAGGGCAACTTGAATCCATGTTCCAAAGCCATAGTCACTCATGAGGTGAGAAGTCTGTTATCATTGACAAGAAACGGTGGGCCTTGGGGATGAGAGAATTTGCATTTCAGCCATTTTCCCAAGTTCTGTCATCTGAACAAAGTCTGATGTGGAAACAACGCTCAGGGGATGGAGGAGCGTTCAGAAGGTCTTGGGAAGGTCTCAGGCTTACAAATGCATCCCAAGGTTCCCATTTACTCATTCTCCATTCAGACTTTTTTGAGGCAAATGAAGAGGGGACACTACACAAAGCCCCTCAAGTCCACTAAAGCTCCCCAGTCTCTGGCTACTTCCAGCTCTGGTGGACGAGCCTTTGTATAATAAGATACTAATTTTAAATCGAAATTACAGATGCAAAGAGCAGAAGTGAGAGCATAGCTCCTCCTTGGTAAGTCTCATCCCCGCAAGAGGAGCCAGGCTGCTAAAGGAGACGCATGTGCTGCGCCACAGCCGAGAAGATCCAGAGCCAGGAGTAGGCGAGTTTGCAGCCGGAGCCCTGGGATTTACAGGCAGTCTGCCTGCCTTGAGCGGACGCAGATGGGCCCAAAGGATCCTGAGAGAAGGTGCTGTTGGCTTCAGAGATGTGGTTACATTTCTTTCTCCACTCATGAATATTTGCTGCCAGCCTTTGGAAAGAACCTCAGCACACTGTGAGTGGGGGGAGCTGACTTCCACGTGCAGACATATTTCAGCACTCTTGAGGTCTTGGAGCCTATGGGTGACGTAGCACAGCTCTCCTCTGCAGGTCGGACCAACTTCTGTGCCCTCATGACTCTTTGCCCGTGACCTCTTTGTTTGGAGGAGCCTGCTGTGGCTCACAGAGGGAAATTCCAAGTTTGAGGAATTGATTCCACTCCCCTACTCGCAGAACTGCCCTCCACCAGTGCCTGATAAGACTTGAGGTTCCACCTCCCCCCCCCTATTTCCTCCATGGGGATGACCTGAGGCCATGCTGTAGGCTGGTCTTGAACTCTGAATGAGAAATGTCCTTCCTAGGCTAATGTGTTTGAACACTTGGTCCCCAGCTGGTGGCACGTTAGAAAAATTAAACTAAAAAGCATGTTAATTTGCTTTTTGTTATTGTTTTGTTTTGTTTTGTTTTTAGACAGGATCTGATGTAATCCAGGCTGGCCTCAATTTTAACATGTAAGAGAACACTCCGACTGACACTCTTGTGGCCGAATAGAAAGTCTGTATTGGTGGCCAGCAACTGCATGGGGAACTTGCCCAAGTCATGCAGCCCTGGGCCCCACTGTCCTTTGTCTTTTAGACACAAAAACCACATCCTGGTTAACCACCCCAGTTAATAAGAGCAGTTAGTGAGAAGCCAAATGACAGAAACCAAAAGGCAAGGCTAAGACATGTAGGGGCTTTCCGGGATCCTGGAACTATGGACAAGGTCTTTGATGAATTAGGCCTTTGTTCTCATTTCAGCAGGTATTGGGGCCTGAGTGCTGGGTTAAAGTCAGAATGGTGTCTCCAAAGCCATCAGATGTGCTAGCCAACATCCTCAGCTCTGACTGGATCACTTCTGTACGTTTATGTGAGATTCCCCTCTGTATGCTGTGAATATCATTGGTTAATGAAGGAACTGCTTTGGGCCTATAGGGTAACAGAGCTAGGCAGGGAAAACTAAACAGAATGCTGGGAGAAAGGAGGCGGAGTTAGAGAGACGCCATGCAGCCCTGTCAGAGATGGACACTGGAACTTTTTAGCTGGTAAGCCACAGCCACGTGGCCGTATACAGATTAATGGAGATGGGTTAAATTAATATGTAAGAGTTAGTCAATAAGAAGCTAGGGCTAATGTGCCAAGCAGTGATTTAAATAATACAGTTTCTGTGTGGTTAGTTCGGGGCTGATCAGCCAGGAACCAACTAGCAGCTCCTTCAACAGTATGTTTTCAGGGCTGAGAGTCAGGAGCTACGACATCATGGCCAGTGTGGCTCCCACAAGACCCAGCCTAGGGTCCTGGATTTGCCCTGGTCTTGATTTTAAGAGAGCTCAGAATGGTATCTTCTCCCTTCATCCTGGCAGTGCAGACACTTCTAAGCAGACATAGTCTGAGACCGTGACACATCATCCCTGATGGAAAGGACACAGGTCCAGGATGCTCTCGACTCCCTAGCAGGGTGTGAGCTGAGTGGAGAGGGAGTCCTTCAGAATGCCCACACTTTAATTACTTCCATTTATGAGACGCGTGCTTTGGGGACAGCACAGTTTGCAAAACTGGGTCAAGTAGCAGACGGATGTTGATGCCCTATGAAGTCATCAGGGTGGGGACAACAATCACAAGGCCTTTTGTGAGGAAACCGTTTCCTTTGGAAACAGTTTTATGGCATAGGAGTGTGTGTGCACACATGTGTGCATGTGTGTATGTGACACATTTATCAGGTTTTTATCATTGTAAAAATACCCCATTTTAGCATTTTTGGAGCAAGGACTTGTGCTCCAATTTATGACCCTTCACAGTTGCTGAGACTGGCTGACCCATGATTGTCTTGATCTTGGTCATTCGATCTGGTATCCTTTCAGATGGGGCTTGAGTTAGTCAGGGCTCTTTAGAGGAACAAACTGATCATACTATCTATCTATCTATCTGTCTGTCTGTCTGTCTGTCTGTCTATCTATCTATCAATCTATCTATCTATCATCTATCTATCTCTACTATCTATGCATGTATATATGCATGTATGTATATATGTATGTGCATATCTGTCATTCATGTATGTATCTATGTATCTATCTATCTATGTTTGATGCGGTGGCTCACACTTACAATCTCAGTGCTGGGGAGGCAGTGGCAGGTAGATTCCCAGAGCAGGCAGCCTACACAGAGAAGACCCGGGCCTAAGAGAGAGAACCTCATCTCAAAGGAAAGGTAGAGGGTAGTTAAAGAAAGATCCCTGGAGTTGTCCCCCCCTCCCCGACAAACACACACACCAATGGGCAGGCGGTTAATTGTAGGAGTTTGGGTGACCCCAAAGCAGCTGCACCACTGAATAGTCCCACCCAGCATGGACAATGACTTCGTCAACACTGCAAATGGAGTCCTCCCTCCAGTTAACCTTCCACCTACTACTATACTCCCCATAAGACCATGGAGCACTAGGGCAGGATTGCATACAGCTGGTCTGGGAGTGCAGGAGGCAGTGGCTGGAATTTCAGGTGTGGGTCCAAGGGACCCCCTGCACCCCTTTCTTCTGTGGGGTAACCACAGCAGCCAACGGTCTCTTGCCAGGAGTCATGCTTGCTCTGATGAAGGTGACGGCTGTGAGCTTGGAAGATGGCACCCTACAACAGCCCCAGTTCCCCTTGGGCTATCTTTTCCTGCATTGTATTTTTTAAAGCAGATGAGCTGGAGCCAGCTCAGCACAGGGGCTGTGCTGTGCATCCCTGCATCCCTTTCTGTCTTGTTCCTGAAACAGACAGTGGAATGTAGCTTCCATCTTTGGTGACTTGTGCGTCTCAAAAGCTCTTGGCAAATGTTGTCATCGTTTAGCTAAAATCAATGTCATTCACACAAAGGATGCATGTTACAGGCCATCCCCTGAGAAAGATAATTTGCCTTCAACTCAATTCCTGATTAACTGTTACTCTGACTGTAGATTTGTTTTATATGCACAGGATGGGATTGTCTTTGTTTAGTTAGCTGTAAAAGAACCTCTAGAGTCTCCCAAGTATAAAAGGGACTATTGTCTGGACTGGGGAGACCACCTACTGCTATTCTTGCAGAGGACCTGAATTCAGTGCCTAGGACCTACTATGTCTGGCAGCTCACAACAGCCTGTATCTTGAGCCCCAAGGGATCTGACATCCTCTTCTGGCCTCTTCATGGGTACCTGCATGTCTATAGCATGCACGCATGTGCAAACGCACACGGACACACACACATACAAATAAACAAACAAACAAATAAATCTTTTTTTTGAAAGGAAGGGCATTATGATGCTGTGGCTTGGGGCTTCCATTTCATGCTCCTGGCATTTTCATTACGGTTCTTGATTGTATGATCTTAGGGGTATCAGGTTTCTATTTTCTTTTATAAAAATGTTCCTTTACTGATTTCCTTCCTCTCCAAAGAGTGATAGGTAAAATATAAAAAGGAAATTTAAATATATATATAACTAAAAGTAAGATTTACCCAGAAAGTCTGTATATTTACAGACCAGCAATATGTATCGGTAACCCTGGGCTGAAGGCCCCAGTCTGAGGCCTCCAGTACAGAGGTCCCCAGTCTGAGGCCTCCAGTACAGAGGTCAATTCAGAATAATCTGAACAATAGGCTTGGAAACTCAAGGAAAACTAATGCCAACTGAGTGCAGTCAGCAACCCAGAGGTGAATTCATGGCTCAACTTGTAATCAGGATGCTGAGGAGGCAGAGGGAAGGACCCCAGCATGTGGGTGTCCTTTCCTATTTTTACAGTAGAATTAACTGCAGGAAGTCATGTCCTTATCCCCTAGGTAAGGGGCGAAGCGTGACTGAATGTCCCCACAAACCAGGGGGTGAGTCACAGTGAGGAATGAGACTATAACTTCTATGCGAGTGTGGACCCAAAACAAGTCCATCGTGGGTGGAATACACACACAAACACCAGGGTGTGCACTTCCTAGGACTTCTTAATGTGCATAGGTGGTAATGGACCCCCGTGGACAGGTACCTGATTCCCCCCAGGGCTGGAGTTACAGACAGCTGTGAGTTCCTGACCTGACGGTAATAGAACCTCACTTAGATCCTCTTCAAGAGTAGCAAGTACTGTTAACTGCTGAACCATCTCTCCAGGCTCTTTGAGAAAGGTTTTATTATTATTATTATTATTATTATTATTATGTTCATTTGGGGGGAGGCATAGAGAGAGGTCAGAAGGACAACTTTCAGGAGTTGATTCTTTCCTTCCACTTGTGGGTTCTGGGAATCAAATCAGAGTTCACCAAAGTAACAGTGCCCACTGAGCCATCTTTCCAGTCAAGGTACACAACCGCTGTTCTTCTCTTTTTCTTTGTTCATTATCATCACGATGCCATTGACAAGGAACCAGGCGGGACATGCATCAGAGTGAGGAGAAACAGGCTACTCCTGTGTGTGGCTTCAGAACAGCCTCAGAGAGACAGTCCACAGTCTCTCGTTGATAAGGGATACTGCTGAAAAAACCATTGAACACAAGGCTCAGATTTTTTTTTGTGCTCACAAGTGGCCAGCAGAGAATCCCTTTCCTGGGTACGGAGAGGGACTATGATGACAACCAGAGCCCTACACTTTGTCAAGAAGCACCTCAGATGTGAACACGGGTGTTCACCCTCAGCTCCTGGAGCCAAGTGCAATCGGAGTCCTTGCTCTGGAGGTCCTGGAAGCTGACCGTGTAATATCTTACCATCTCTCGTCAGCTCTGTTTCTGGAAGAGGATGGAGGAAGATGACTGATGAGGGTTGATTTGGGGATTCAAAAGCAGGTCTGGCCATCCCTTCAAGAAAGCCTGACTTCTAGCACCGAACTTCACATTGCCATGGTCCTCGGTCTGCCTTGTACTGTGGCTCTGTGCACGCATTTTAATGTTTTGGAGTCTCTTTTCTGAAGGGTGAGCGGAGATAACCAGACTTGAAGCTGTTGGGAGACACTCCAGAAAATGACCTCAGATTTTATTAACCACCCACTTCATCAAGGTTTAAAGCGCAATGAGTCACTCATACTTTAAAATGCTCCGTTTGGCTGTCTCTGGTATTTGCGCATGTGGCCGAAGCCATCGCCACAGTGAAGATGAGAAGTACCGTGTCTCCCTGAACTCCTTTGCTGCTCCTCTTCTCTCTCCAACACTGCTGTCTCAGTAACTCACTCTTCCTTCGCTGTGGGCTTTCTTTTCCTACTTTGTTAATGAGAATGTTAGCGTGAGCTACAAAATGGTGACCGGATGGGACAGTGCTGCCTCTTGCAAGTGGGCGGGGAAGCTCCCTTGAGCTCGCTGAGCTGGGGCGAAAGCCCCTTTGCCCAGCTGTAACTTCCTAGACACTTCCCTCGCTGCTTCCTTGAGGAGTGAGCCACAGGGAAACTGGGAGGAAAAAGAGCAGGCCAGCAAGAGCTGAATACGTTGTGGAGGTAAGAAGGGGGTGAGGCGGAGGCGGAGAAGGGACAGGGCTTGATCTTAGACAGACCATCAGCAAGACAAGAGGGAGACGAAGTTTAAATGGAGCCACCAAACATTTAAGAATGTTTCTAAACATTAATGCTCCCAGCTGGTGAAGTTAATGAATGGTAGAGATGGTAGGATTACCTCTTGGGGCATTCCCTCAAGACACAAAGACAAATTCTTAGCATTGTGGTTTGAATTAGCTGTGGTTTGATCAATGGACTAAAGACAACTTAAACTCTCCTCCAGGTCTGCCTCCGTTGTGAAGAAGGTGTAAGCGTTTGAAGAGAGGCCAATCACATGGACATCCAGCAGTGCCTGAACTTAACCAGCCAAGGTCTGTCTTGTTTCAGGGTGTCTGTGCTGAGAGGCGTCAGCAGTGATTGACACGGGTCTGTGCCACACACTTTCCTTTGCTCAACAGTAGTCTGAGAGTAGCATCTGGACCAGTACAATCTACTGCTGCCTTAGTCTTAGGCTATCTCTATTGCAAGAAGGCTTCATCAATACCGGTGCTGTTTACAGGTTCAAACAAAGCACGCTCAATGCCACTAAATCCTCTCCCAGGCAATAAAATGTGATGGGTATAATTCTGTCATTAAACAAATACCATCGTTGATATCTTGGGACTTTTCCATGTTTCAGGCCTACAAGGATCAATATATATTGATCAATATATATTACCCCACTTTGCTTATCCTTCATAAGGTCACGTGGCAATTGTATCAGAAATTAATGTCAAATGAACTGGAAATCGATTTATGAGTGCGTCTTCATCTGGGGAGGTGACAGATACCAGGGGGGGAGAAACGGAAATCATTGAGGATGGGAAGTGGGCAGTAGAGGCAAACATCAGGTAGGTCTGTGGGTTCCCATACCGATCGCAGGATTTCACACACTCAAGAGCTACTCAGATGTTCATGAAACAGAGCGGAAGACCCGCATCATGACTGTTGGACATCTGAGTGATGAAAATATCCATGAGTGGGCTTATTATTTCCTTAAAATGTAATTCCTGGAATTGAAAGTTTAGATCATAGAACATTAATATCCCTTTAACATTTTCCTTCTAGGTATTACATGCTTTAAAAATGATTTAAAAATAAGCGTACACTTTGAACAACAGCAACCACAGCACAAGATTTTATGGCCTTCCTGGCACTGTGCAATTTGAAATAATGATGTCAACAGCAGGATCTTGTTAAGATTTTTACCTAATTTTACCTAATCTCAGAAGATGGATGCTCCAGAAAGACACCCTGTTGGGTCTTTTTTGGACAGTGTCATAAAAGGATAAAAAGGAATAGAGACTCCAGATGAAGAAAGATTTAAAAGATATAGCACCAGGGACTGGGGAGATGGCTCATCTGGTAAAATAAATTCATACCCCCAGCATGAACACACACACACACACACACACACACACACACACACACACCACCACCACCACCACCACCACCACCAACAACAACAACAACAACAAAGACAATGTGGGACCATGAGAGGCTCTTTCTTCAAATGATTGAAAAGACATGGAGAAAGTGTGCTACATGTTCCTAAGGCAAAGGTGCACCTGAGGAGGCTGTACGCTGGAGAATCAGAATTCAGAGACAACAAGATGACCAGTGACTGTGGCAGGCCTCAGGAGTGGGACAAGCAGGCAGTGCACAGGGACCTCAGGACACAGAAAACACCCAATGCACACAATACAACATTGTCAGGTGCACAGAGTGTTCTAGCGCAATAATGAAAGCCCATCAGCCCTAACATGTGCACCTCTCTGTGGCAGTCAGAGGTAGCTGTGAGGTGAGGGTATTCACACACGAGTGCCTGTGCCCTTGATGAAGTCCAGAAGAGGCCATGAGATGCCATCAGGAGCTGGAGTTACAGACTGTTGTGAGATGCCTAGTGTGAGTGCTGGGAACCAAATGTGGATCCTCTGGGAAAGCAACAAACACTCTTAACCACTGAGCCATCTCCCCAGTCTGAAACTAAGTATTGAAAAAAGGTGGGGTGGTATTGTAGGAGACCGCTTATTTGTACCTGGCTGCTCAGCCCTGAAATAATCACACAGAAACTGTATTAATTAAATCACT